>CM053036.1:195962191-196025126 GCA_028564925.1 Lithobates sylvaticus | reverse complement strand
AGTTATTAGATCAAGATTTGTAATTGCATGCACCTGTTGAACAGGGCAGAAAAATTGGGCCTTTGGTGGTGGTGGTGGTGGTGGTGGTGGTGGACGGTGTTGCCACAAGACTGTAGGCCCTCATAGTTACTCTTGGTGGGTGCAGGAATGGGCTCTGTTGTGAGTTATTAGATCAAGATTTGTAATTGCATGCACCTGTTGAACAGGGCAGAAAAATTGGGCCTTTGGTGGTGGTGGTGGTGGTGGACGGTGTTGGCACAAGACTGTAGGCCCTCATAGTTACTCTTGGTGGGCGCAGGAATGGGTCCTGCTGTGAACTATTAGATCAAGATTTGTAATTACACGACCCTGTTAAACAGGGGCTGAAAAATTTGGCCTTAGGCATTGGTGCTGGTGCCACAACACTGCAACCCCTCACAGATACTGTACTCTTAGCACAGCAATGAGACCTGTTGCAAAGCATTGCCTAAAATTTGTAATTACACGCCCCAACAGGATCTGAAAAATTGTGCCTTAGGCACTGGTGCTGGTGCCACAACACTGCAACCCCTCACAGATACTGTACTTGGAGCACAGCAGTCACACCTGTTGCAAAGCATCTTTTAAAAAAAATGTAATTACACGTCCCTGTTATACAGGGGCTGAAAAATTGTGCCTTAGGCATTGGTGCTGGTGCCACAACACTGCAACCCCTCACAGATACTGTACTCTGAGCACAGCAATGAGACCTGTTGCAAAGCATTGCCTAAAAATTTTAATTACACGCCCCAACAGGGGCTGAAAAATTGTGCCTTAGGCATTGGTGCTGGTGCCACAACACTGCAACCCCTCACAGATACTGTACTCTGAGCACAGCAATGAGACCTGTTGCAAAGCATTGCCTAAAAATTGTAATTACACGCCCCTGTTATACAGGGGCTGAAAAATTGTGCCTTAGGCACTGGTGCTGGTGCCACAACACTGCAACCCCTCACAGATACTGTACTTGGAGCACAGCAGTCACACCTGTTGCGAAGCATTTTTTAAAAAATTGTAAGTACACGCCCCTGTTACACAGGGGCTGAAAAATTGTGCCTTAGGCACTGGTGTGGTGGCATGGATCATTGAGGAGGAGGAAGAGGATAGTCAGTGAACATAACAGGACAGTCACTCAGCATCAGCATAGGCAGTCTTGAAGGGATGTGACATTATAAATTATTCAGTTATATCCGCTTCAGGTGCCTGGTAGCTGGTGGTGATCCAAGACTGATTCATTTTTATGAAGGTCAGTCGATCAACCGAGTCGGTGGACAGGCGCACCCTATGATCGGTGACAAATCCTCCAGCAGCACTGAATGTGCGTTCGGAAAGAACGCTGGATGCAGGACAGGCCAGTAGCTCAATTGCATACTGTGCAAGCTCTGGCCAGTGATCCATCCTCAGGACCCAGTAAGCCAGAGGATTTTCGGTGGGAAAGGTGTCCAAGTCTGACCTTGCCCCTAGGTATTCCTGCACCATGTATATCAGACGCTGGCGATGGTTGCTGGAACCGATCATACCTTGGGGCTGCGGACTAAAAAATTGTCTGAACGCATCGGTCAGACGTCCACCTTCCCACCGCTCCTTCTGCTACTGACCGAAGCCTCAGCAACTCGTCGTGGTGTCAGAGGTACTCACCCGGGCCGATATGCTGAGAGCTGCTCCCCTTGCGACTAAGCGCACGATGCCTCTGGAGTGGGTACAGAGGACACCGGGCTCAAAGATGCACGGGTTGCCAGCAGGAGTGTAGCAGGTGGTGTGCAGTAGCGTCGTTGACCAGGAGAGGCTGAAGCTGCACTGGGAGTAGACACCTGGCAGAACTGTGATCAGGTAGAGGTTGTAGAGGTAACCAAGCATATACTGAAGGAGGACCCTCGGTAGCATGAGAGATCTACAAGTCCAGAACACTGAGTGGGAGATAGTCCAGCAAGCAGGCCGAGGGTCAAACACAGGCAACCAGGCAATAGAAGTATCCAAAGGCAAGCCAGGGGTCAAACACAGGTAGGTGACTCAGAGAATGTCCAGGAGGCAAGCCAGGGGTCAAGCACAGGTAATCAAGCAGAAGAGGTGTCCAAAGGCAAGCCAGGGGTCAAACACAGGTAAGTAACTCAGAGAATGTCCAGTAGGCAAGCCGGGGGTCAAGCACAGGTAATCAGGCAGTAGAGGTATCCAAAAGGCAAGCCAGGGGTCAAACACAGGTAAGTAACTCAGAGAATGTCCAGTAGGCAGGCCGAGGGTCAAGCACAGGTAATCAGGCAGAAGAGGTATCCAGGAAGCAAGCCAGAGGTCAAACACAGGTAAGTAACTCACGGAGGATCCAGTAGACAGGCCGAGGGTCAAGCACAGGTAATCAAGCAGTAGAGGAATCCAGGAAGCAAGCCAGAGGTTCAAACACAGGTGAGAAGCGGCAGCGGTAGTCAGACGGATTCCGGGTCGGCACTGGTAGTCAGGTAGATGCAAGGTACAGGGTACCGGGTACAGGATACAGGATACAGGATACAGGATACAGGACACTGGACTTGGAGACAGGACTCAAAAGAGACAACAAACCAGCAATTTGAAAGCGGACAGGGAAGGCCTTTTATAGGCCAGGTAAATGGTCAGGTGGGATACCCGGACGAGTGCGCATGCGCACTCGTCTTCTGTCAGCGCCGCGCACAGCGGTGAGGCGTACAGGCTGGGTTGTGACAGATACCCGAGTGCCGCGGACCCGCGCATGCGCACCCGTTACCCGACGTACCTGTAACCTTCGTTGCGCCGCTCTACCGCGCGTGCGCAACCCTGGAACCCGGCGGAGAGGCCTGGTATTTCCCTGACAGTGCCCCCCTCCTAAGGGCAGCCTCCGGATGCCCACTTCAGGATGTCTTTGGTGGTATTCTCGGATTAAACGAGGGGCATGAATGTTTTCGGATGGCTCCCAGGAGCAGTCCTCTGGGGGATACCCTTTCCATTTAACAAGATATTGAACCTGACCTCTTCTTCTTCGGAGATCCAGAATTTTCTCAACCTCGAATTCTTCCTCTCCTTGGATGGTGATGGGAGGAGGAAGTGGCGTCTGCCTATCAGGGAAAGAATTGGCAATTACGGGTTTAAGCAAAGAGGCATGAAAAACTGGATGAATCCTATAGGAACTGGGGAGATCTAGTTCAAAGGCCACTGGATTGATCACTCTCTTGACCTCAAAGGGGCCGATGAACCTGGGACCCAATTTCCGAGAAGGACAAGGGAGTCTTAAATTAGCGGTTGATAACCAAACTTTCTCACCAATCTGGAAAGGCGGGCATTCCTTCCTGCCCCGGTTGTACTGTACCTCATAACCCTTCTGTGCTTCCTTCATGGCCTGTTGGATCCGGAGGAAGTTGTCTTGGATATTTTTGACTAGGTCCTGTGCAGCTGGAGTAGAGACATCTGGAATGGAATCTGGAAGAAAGGAAGGGTGATAACCGTAGTTTGCCCAGAAGGGCGTCTGATTAATGGCAGAATGTAAAGAATTATTATAGGCAAACTCCGCGTAGGGTAGTAAGCCTGACCAGTCATCTTGGGAGTAAGAACAAAAACACCTCAGGTATTGCTCGAGGGTCTGATTAGTGCGTTCAGTTTGACCGTTGGATTGGGGATGGTATGCTGAAGACATGGAAGTCCTGATTTCAAGGGATTTGCAGAGGTCTCTCCAGAACCTGGAGGTGAACTGTACCCCTCGGTCTGAGGTGATGTTAGCTGGAACTCCGTGTAACCTTATAATCTCTCTGATGAAGATGTCAGTGGTAGCAGAAGCCGAGGGGGTACCTTTCATGGGAAGGAAGTGAGCCATCTTTGAGAGACGGTCAATGACAACCAGAATCGTGGTAAAGGAATCTGAGGAGGGTAAGTCCACGATGAAGTCCATGGAAATCTCCTTCCATGGACGTTCCGGAACAGATAATGGACGTAACAGACCCCAGGACTTAGTGTTGGACCCCTTGTTCCTTTGACAAGTGTTGCAAGAGAGGACGTATTCCTGACAGTCCTTCCTCCAGCCCGGCCACCAGTAAGATCGACCTACCAGGTCCACGGTTTTCTGTACTCCAAAGTGGCCGGACATCTTGTGGTCATGAAGGGTCTGCAGGACTTGGAGTCTGACAGGAGGAGGAACAAAGATTCGGGCATGGGCCCAGAGCAGATCCTGCTTCCTTTCAAGAAAAGGTAATGTGGGGGATGAGAACTGGTTGGAAGCCTGTTTGAGGGCTGTAGTCAAGTCAGGCTGAATGGCATGGAGGAAATTGTGGGCAGACAGGATAGTAGCAGGTTCTTTAGAGGATTCAGTGTCCAGAAACATACGGGATAAAGCATCTGCCTTGCCATTCTTGGAGCCAGGACGGTAAGTGATGTGGAAATTAAATCGGGAGAAGAACAAGGCCCAGCGGGCCTGCCTGGGTCTAAGGCGTTTTGCAGCCCTGAGGTACTCCAAATTGCGGTGGTCAGTGAAGATGAGGATGGGTTGGGAAGCTCCTTCTAGCAGGTATCTCCATTCCTCGAGAGCGAACTTAATCGCAAGTAATTCCCGGTCGCCTACATCATAATTCTTTTCAGGAGGATTTAGTTTTCGGGAGGCAAAGGCGACCGGGTGGAGGAGGGCCTTTGGGCCACTTCTCTGCGATAGGATCGCTCCCAAGGCAGAGTCTGAAGCGTCCACTTCTAGGACGTAAGGGAGTTCAGGGTCAGGGTGCTGTAGGATGGGTGCAGAGGAAAAGAGTTCCTTGAGCTTCTCAAAAGCGCTCTGCGCTTGGGGAGTCCACTGGAACTTGACTTGCTGGCGGGTCAGTTGGGTGATTGGGGACACAATAGCAGAAAATCCCTGAATGAACCGTCTATAAAAGTTGGCAAAGCCGATAAAACGTTGGACTGACCTTTTGTCTGTGGGGGCAGGCCAATCCTGGATGGCCTTCACTTTTTGGGGATCCATCAGTACTCCTCCGGTGGTTATGATAAAGCCCAGGAACTGGATGGTATCAGTCTCGAACTCGCATTTCTCTCTTTTGACGTAGAGCCCGTGTTTGCGGAGGATGAGAAGAACTTTCCGGACATGTTGACGGTGGGCTTCTAGGGAATCGGAGAAAATCAAGATATCATCAAGGTATACAATGAGGAAGTTATCCAGATACTCACGAAAAATGTCATTGACAAGGTGCTGGAAGGTAGCTGGGGCATTACAAAGTCCAAACGGCATGACCAGGTACTCGAAATGGCCGAATCTGGACCTAAAAGCCGTCTTCCACTCATCCCCAGAGCGTATTCTAACTAAATTGTAGGCCCCACGAAGATCCAGCTTGGTAAACACCTTGGCAGTCCTGAGCCGCTGAAAAAGTTCGGGAATGAGTGGGAGTGGGTACCTGTTCTTGATAGTAATTTTATTGAGTTCCCTGTAATCCACACAGGGTCTGAGGGAACCGTCTTTTTTTTCAACAAAGAAAATCCCAGCCCCTGCGGGCGAAGAAGATGGTTGGATGAACCCTTTAGCAAGATTTTCGTCAATATACACCCGTAGGGCTTCAAGCTCAGTTTCGGACAAGGGGAAAATCCTTCCGAAGGGAATCTCAGCCCCTGGTAGGAGGTCAATCGGACAATCATATGAACGATGAGGGGGAAGAACTTCGGCCTTCTTTTCATCGAAAATGTCCATGAAGTCTTGGTAGGGTGTTGGGACGTGTTGCAGGTCCTTGGCACTGGGTTGCATGGCAAGATGAGTAAGAGGTGCTGCGGGTTGATCCGGAAGGCAGTGCTGCAAGCAGTAAGGGGAGGAGAACTCCACTTCCCTGTTGACCCAGTCAACCCGAGGGTTGTGAGCCAGTAGCCAGGGGTACCCCAGGATGATGGGGAACATGGGAGAATGGATAATGTCAAAACGTAAAAGTTCCTGATGACCTGATTTGGTGCAGGTCAGGATGGGAGCGGTTTCCTGGGTAACTGGTCCTGAGCAGGGTGGAGAGCCATCAGCCAGCTGGATTTGAAGAGGTTGTTTCTTGGTAGTTAAAGGGAGGTTCAGGTGTCGTGCCAAGGTCAGGTCCATGAAGCAACTGCAGGCTCCAGAGTCAAGGATGGCTCCCAGCTGGAAAGACTCTCCCGCTACCTGTAGGGAGAGTGGAATAGACAGATGAAAATGCGGGACTCCAACAGAGTGTGAACTTGAGAGGGGCCCAGAAGGACACTTACTGGGTCTTATGGGGCATTTCTGTAGGTAGTGCCCCGTGCCCCCGCAGTAGAGGCAGAGATTGGCTTGACGACGACGGAGCCTTTCTTCGGCAGATAGGGGGGACCGTGCCAGGCCCAACTGCATAGGTTCCCCATGAGGAGGGGAGCGAGAGTTCCCAGAAGGAGCAGGTGCCGGGGGGACCCGGGGCATCGTCCAGGTGGGACGAGGGCTCTGCAGTCTCTCTGCCCGTCGTTCTCGTAACCGACGGTCAAGCTTAATAACAAGTTGGCAGAGATCCGTGAAGGTACTTGGGATCTCTCCTCGAGCCAGTTCATCCTTTAATACCTCGGATAGCCCTAAACGAAATTGGTATTTTAGGGCTGATTCGTTCCAGTCAGTATCTGCTGCCCATTTGCGGAAATCCACTACATAGTCCTCTACAGGTCTTCTCCCCTGAGATAGGGTATGCAGGGTAGATTCAGCCGTACCTGTGCGTTGGGAGTCCTCGTAGAGTGCTGCCATAGCAGAAAAGAAAGTCTCTACAGAATTCAACTGTGGGCTCTTCTGTTCCATCAAATGGTGTGCCCAGGATTGCGGGTCATCAGAAAGGAGAGAGATAATGAACCCCACTTTGGTGGATTCCAACTGGAAGGTCCTGGGTTGTAGGGCCAGGTGTAGTAAACAGGAGTTTTTAAAAGAGCGAAATTTCCTTCGGTCCCCGGAAAAACGTTCAGGTGTGGGGACCCTGGGATCAGGATGGGATACATCATAGGCAGGGAGGGCACCTCCAGGTGTTGATAGAAGAGTGGAGGTGCTGGCTACAGGGGGTGACTGGTCCACTTGGTTTGGAGATAAAGTCAGATGCTGAAGACGCCCCTCGATCTGAAAGTATCCATCTTGGAGGCGTTGTACAGCCTGGGTAAGGGTTGTCACCTGCTGGCATAAGGCCTCAAGGGGTGAACCAGCTCTGTCGGCCTCAGACATTGGCTGGTTTGTACTGTCAGAGGTACTCACCCGGGCCGATATGCTGAGAGCTGCTCCCCTTGCGACTAAGCGCACGATGCCTCTGGAGTGGGTACAGAGGACACCGGGCTCAAAGATGCACGGGTTGCCAGCAGGAGTGTAGCAGGTGGTGTGCAGTAGCGTCGTTGACCAGGAGAGGCTGAAGCTGCACTGGGAGTAGACACCTGGCAGAACTGTGATCAGGTAGAGGTTGTAGAGGTAACCAAGCATATACTGAAGGAGGACCCTCGGTAGCATGAGAGATCTACAAGTCCAGAACACTGAGTGGGAGATAGTCCAGCAAGCAGGCCGAGGGTCAAACACAGGCAACCAGGCAATAGAAGTATCCAAAGGCAAGCCAGGGGTCAAACACAGGTAGGTGACTCAGAGAATGTCCAGGAGGCAAGCCAGGGGTCAAGCACAGGTAATCAAGCAGAAGAGGTGTCCAAAGGCAAGCCAGGGGTCAAACACAGGTAAGTAACTCAGAGAATGTCCAGTAGGCAAGCCGGGGGTCAAGCACAGGTAATCAGGCAGTAGAGGTGTCCAAAAGGCAAGCCAGGGGTCAAACACAGGTAAGTAACTCAGAGAATGTCCAGTAGGCAGGCCGAGGGTCAAGCACAGGTAATCAGGCAGAAGAGGTATCCAGGAAGCAAGCCAGAGGTCAAACACAGGTAAGTAACTCACGGAGGATCCAGTAGACAGGCCGAGGGTCAAGCACAGGTAATCAAGCAGTAGAGGAATCCAGGAAGCAAGCCAGAGGTTCAAACACAGGTGAGAAGCGGCAGCGGTAGTCAGACGGATTCCGGGTCGGCACTGGTAGTCAGGTAGATGCAAGGTACAGGGTACCGGGTACAGGATACAGGATACAGGATACAGGACACTGGACTTGGAGACAGGACTCAAAAGAGACAACAAACCAGCAATTTGAAAGCGGACAGGGAAGGCCTTTTATAGGCCAGGTAAATGGTCAGGTGGGATGCCCGGACGAGTGCGCATGCGCACTCGTCTTCTGTCAGCGCCGCGCACAGCGGTGAGGCGTACAGGCTGGGTTGTGACAGATACCCGAGTGCCGCGGACCCGCGCATGCGCACCCGTTACCCGATGTACCTGTAACCTTCGTTGCGCCGCTCTACCGCGCGTGCGCAACCCTGGAACCCGGCGGAGAGGCCTGGTATTTCCCTGACAGGGATGAGCTGCCCCTGTCGCAGGGCGGAGAGGAGGTTGGTGCCATTGTCAGAAACGACCATTCCTGGCTTAAGCTGGCGTGGCATCAACCACCTCTCGGCCTGCCCCTGCAGAGCTACCAGAACCTCTGGCCCAGTGTGGCTCCTGTCCCCCAAACACACCAGCGCAAGCACGGCATGGCATCTTTTTGCCTGCGTACTCGCGTAGCCCCTTGTACGCCTATGGAGCACCGCTGGTTCCGAGGACAGAGCACTGGAGGAAGAAGAAGAGGAGGGGGTGGAGGAGAGAGGTGTGTCGCAACCAGTAGTAGCATTTTGTAGGCGTGGTGGCGGAACAACCTCCAACACTACTGCACCTTGTCCTGCATCCCTCCCAGCTGCCAATAGCGTGACCCAATGGGCCGTGAAAGAAAGATAACGTCCCTGTCCATGCCTGCTGGACCATGAGTCAGCGGTAATATGCACCTTACCGCTGACCGCCCTGTCCAGCGAGGCATGGACATTGCCTTCCACATGCCTGTAGAGAGACGGAATCGCCTTCCGTGAGAAAAAGTGGCGTTTGGGAACCTGCCACTGAGGAACCGCACATTGAACAAACTCACGGAAGGGGGCCGAGTCTACCAACTGAAAAGGCAGCAGTTGAAGTGCTAGCAATTTAGCCAAGCTAGCATTCAACCGCTGGGCATGTGGATGGCTGGGAGTATACTTCTTTCGACGGTCCAGCAGCTGGGGCAGGGAAATTTGCCTGCTACAATCGGACGTCGGTGTACTGCAAGTACTTGGTTGTGACACACCTAATTCTACACCTTCAGTCCTCTCAGAGCAGCTTTCAGAGAGGACTGAAGATATAGTTAGGATGGATATCCCAGCTGATGAGGAGCAAGGAGAGGTCCGCTTTGTTCTTTGGTGTGGGTCTTTTATGTGTGCTTGCCAACGAGCTGCATGGCAGGTCGACATATGTCTGCTCATGCTTGTGGTGCCCAAGCGGCTGATGTTTTGGCCACGCGAGATACGCTTGAGACAAATATTGCAAATAGCAGTGGTGCGATCTGATGCACTCGTCTCAAAAATGGCCCACACCAAAGAACTTTTGTGATAACGTGCAGAGGCAGCGCCCTGCACAGGCGGAGCTCTGCGGTGTGGTACAGTTGCTGTGCTGGCCTCTAGCTGGCCTCCGTTGGACATGTGACGCCGCATCCTCCTCCTCCTCTCTCCCTTCAGGCACCCACGTGGAGTCAGTGACCTCATCATCCCCTCCCTCTTCACCACTAGAGCAAACCTGGCAGTAAGCTGCAGCTGGTGGAACAGTACTGCCAGATTGCTGTCCTTCAGCATCCCCTCTCTCTGCGCGCACACTACTGACTTCCTCAAGCTGGGTATCATCATCCGAGCCTTCGAAGCGTTGGGCATCCTCCTGGAGCATGTACCCAACACTGTGCTCAAAGAGTTCGGGGGACTCCTCAGGAGGACATGGTGGGTCTAGGGAAGGGTGGCTGATGATGCCAATGAGTACGCGTTGGCAGCTGCTCTGCCAGTACCCTGAGCCTGGGTGAGAGAGGATGAGGAGGATGAGGAGGGCTTGGTCATCCATTCTACCAAGCCTTCAGCATGATGCGGCTCCACATGTCCAGCTGCCGAAAACAAAGACAAGCGTGTCCCATGGCCACGTGCTGATGACGATGCACGACCACGTCCACGGCCAGCACTGTTGTCTCTAGAAACAGAGCCTGTCTGCCCTGTGTTCTTGCCTCGGCACGCTCTGCCTCTCCTTGGCGGTCTTCCAGCCATTGTAGTCGGTAGTGTATATAGTATAAAAAATAGAGCTCCTATGGGTGCTGACACTAACACACTATAGGTACTATGTGTGCTGCTGAAAAGAAAATATAGGAGCTCTGTGTGCTGCCACTAACACACTAGAAGTCCTATGGGTGCTGCTGACACAATAGGTAGTATATGTGTGCTGCTGTCAAGAAAATATAGGAGCTCTGTGTGCTGCCACTAACACACTAGAAGTCCTATGGGTGCTGCTGACACAATAGGTAGTATATGCGTGCTGCTGTCAAGAAAATATAGGAGCTCTGTGTGCTGCCACTAACACACTAGAAGTCCTATGGGTGCTGCTGACACAATAGGTAGTATATGTGTGCTGCTGTCAAGAAAATATAGGAGCTCTGTGTGCTGCCACTAACACACTAGAAGTCCTATGGGTGCTGCTGACACAATAGGTAGTATATGTGTGCTGCTGTCAAGAAAATATAGGAGCTCTTTGTGCTGCCACTAACACACTAGAAGTCCTATGGGTGCTGCTGAGAAGAAAATATAGGAGCTCTGTGTGATGCCACTAACACACTATAAGTCCTATGGGTGCTTCTGAGAAGAAAATATAGGAGCTCTGTGTGATGCCACTAACACACTAGAAGTCCTATGGGTGCTGCTGAGAACAAAATATAGGAGCTCTGTGTGATGCCACTAACACACTAGAAGTCCTATGGGTGCGTCTGAGAAGAAAATATAGGAGCTCTGTGTGATGCCACTAACACACTAGAAGTCCTATGGGTGCTGCTGACACAATAGGTAGTATATGTGTGCTGCTGTCAAGAAAATATAGGAGCTCTGTGTGCTGCCACTAACACACTAGAAGTCCTATGGGTGCTGCTGAGAAGACAATATAGGAGCTCTGTGTGATGCCACTAACACACTAGAAGTCCTATGGGTGCTGCTGAGAAGAAAATATAGGAGCTCTGTGTGATGCCACTAACACACTAGAAGTCCTATGGGTGCTTCTGAGAAGAAAATATAGGAGCTCTGTGTGATGCCACTAACACACTAGAAGTCATATGGGTGCTGCTGACACAATAGGTAGTATCTGTGTGCTGCTGTCAAGAAAATATAGGAGCTCTGTGTGCTGCCACTAAAACACTAGAAGTCCTATGGGTGCTGCTGACACAATAGGTAAAATATGTGTGCTGCTGTCAAGAAAATATAGGAGCTCTGTGTGCTGCCACTAACACACTAGAAGTCCTATGGGTGCTGCTGAGAAGACAATATAGGAGCTCTGTGTGATGCCACTAACACACTAGAAGTCCTATGGGTGCTGCTGAGAAGAAAATATAGGAGCTCTGTGTGATGCCACTAACACACTAGAAGTCCTATGGGTGCTTCTGAGAAGAAAATATAGGAGCTCTGTGTGATGCCACTAACACACTAGAAGTCCTATGGGTGCTGCTGAGAAGAAAATATAGGAGCTCTGTTTGCTGCCACTAACACACTAGAAGTCCTATGGGTGCTGTTGGGGTGCAATGCTGTGCTAATAGCACTGCGGTTGGTACTACTGCAATACTGTACTAACAGTAAGCACACACCAGACTAATCCCCAGCAGCAGCTAATAACACACTAACTGTGCAATCAGCAGCAATGAACGATCAATGACTTAGGTAGCAATGGTTTAGCAAAGAAATAGCCAATGGTTTAGCAAAGAAGAGCAAATCTTTCAGTAGCAATCAGGCAAAGACTGAATCAGCAGACTGATCTCTCCTAAAGCCGGAACTCATGTGACCGGGGCCGATGGCGTGGTGGCCTTTTAAATGGTGGGGCGTGCACTAAAGCCCCTGAGCTTTAATTGGCTACAGGCGTCCTGCCTGTAGCCAATTATTGCTCTCCGAGTTTCCGGCGCTGTGATTGGTCAAGCATGCGGGGGTCACAGTGCATGCTTGGCCAATCATCAGCCAGCAATGCACTGCGCCGGCCGCAATGCATTGCGGGGCCGCTCGCATCACACGAATGTGATGCGAACGGCCCAAATAGTTCTGGGCTCGCCGAACGAGCGAAAGCCCGGTGCTCGATTCGAACGTGGGTTCGAATCGAGCAACGGGCCCATCCCTAGTCAGAAGTGAATTTGTTTTTAGTGCCCATGATAAAGAATGAAACTGATGAAACATCTCAAGAGCAGGTACAGCACTTCTACTACAGATTTCACTGTTCAAATCAAAATGTGAAGTAATAATATATATATACCTGCCTTCACATGCACATAAACTTTAATGGCATCTCAGCCTTAGTCTGTAGGGTTCAATATTGATTTGTTACACCTTTTGCAGCTATAACAGCTCCAACTCTTCTGGGAAGGCTGTCCACAAGGTTTAGGAGTGCGTCTATGGGAATGTTTGACCATTCTTCCAGAAGTGCATTTGTGAGGTCATGCACTTATGTGGACAAGAAGGTGTGGCTCTCAGTCTCTACTTTAATTCATCCCCAAGGTGTTCTATTGGGTTGAGGTCAGAACTCTGTGCAGGCCAGTCAAGTTCCTCCACCTCAAACCCACTTATCCATGTCTTCATGGACCTTGCTTTTGTGCACTGGTCCAAATCATTTGGTGGAGGGGGATTATGATGCGTGGTTGTTTTTCAGGGGTCGGGCTTGGCCCCTTAGTTCCAGTAAAGGGAACTCTTAAGGCGTCAGCATACCAAGACATTTTGGACAATTTCATGCTCCCAACTTTGTGGGGACAGTTTGGAGATGGCCCCTTCCTGTTCCAACATGACTGCACACCAGTGCACAAAGCAAGGTCCATAAAGACATAGATTAGTGAGTTTGGGGTGGAGGAACTTAACTGGCCTACACAGTCCTAACCTCAACCCGATAGAACACCTTTGGAATCAATTAGAGCGGAGACTGCAAGCCAGGCCTTCTCGTCTAACATCAGTGCCTGACCTGACAAATGCGAATGGTCAAACATTCCCATAGACCCACTCCTAAACCAATTTTCACTGCCGGCTTTTTAGATTTACAAAAACTGGAGAACAAAATCTGGTGCAGTTGTACATGGTATGGAATGAATAGTGCAGCGCTACAAAGACAAAATGTCCCTGCTTCACATAGGTCTACGCAGGAAATGAAAACGTGCGAGCAAACAATGTGTGGCAGGAAAATTATTGTAATAAAACACTCCTCATATGGGTGCAATATTAACCACTTGCCTACCAGGTACGAACACCCCCTTCCTGACCAAGCCATTTTTCAGCTTTCCGCGCTGACGCATTTTGAATGACAATTGCGCGGTCATGCAACGCTGTACCCAAATAAAAAAAATTTTCCCCACAAATAGAGCTTTATTTTGGTGGTATTTGATCACCTCTGCGGTTTTTATTTCTTGCGCTATAAACAAATTAAGAGGGACAAGTTTGAAAAAACGCAATATTTTTTACTTTTTATTATAATAATTTTTTTTTATTTATTTATTTTTTTTTTTAACAAATTTTTTCCTCAGTTTAGACCGATACGTATTCTTCTACATATTTTTGGTAAAAAAAAATCGCAATAAGCGTCTATTGATTGGTTTGCGCAAAAGTTATAGTGTCTACAAAATAGGGGAAAGATTTATAGCATTTTTATTATTATTTTTTTTTTTTACTAGTAATGGCGGCGATTTGCGATTTTTATCGTGACTGCGACATTGCGGCGGACATATCGGACACTTTCGACACATTTTGGGACCATTCACATTTATACAGCGATCCGTGCTATAAAAATGCATTGATTACTGTATAAATGTGACTGGCAGGGAAGGGGTTAACACTAGTGGGCGCTGCAGGGGTTAATATATTCCCTATATGAGTGATTCTAACTGTGGGGGGGGGGGACTGACTGGGGGAGGGGACCGATCGGTGTCCCTATGTACAAGGGACACACCATCGGTCTCCTCTCCTCTGACAGGACGTGGCTCTGTGTGTTTACACACACAGATCCACGTCCTGCTCAATTACCGGGCAATCGCGGGTGCCTGGCGGTCATCGCGGCCGCCGGGCACGTGCATTGGCTTCCCAGCTACGCGGCGGGCACGCGCGCCTCCCGCGGCGCGCGCACGCCCCCTAGTGGCCAAAATACGAGTGCCGTCATATGACGGCGGCCCGCCACAAGAGCTGCACCGTCCCGCCGTCATTTGACAGTGGGCGGTCAGCAAGAAGTTAAAACACATCAGATGATATGTCAAATAATGATCCCAAGAAAACTGTTTTTTGAGACTCAAAAAAATATATTGTACGTGTATTACTACAACCCTAAACATGTGGTAGAGGAGTATATATAATGTCCTCTAATAACCTCTATTCGGAATTCAAAGAAAATTAAAGCAAAAAAACGTAAATATAGTGTATGCGATTCAACAGAAATTGCATAAGCATAAACTTGTGCTATTATGTTTTCTCTTTTGTGTGAAAAATTGCTTATAAGGCAACAACATTTATCATCATCACTGTGACCTTTTTGTTCAAAAATAATAAATAAATAAAGCGTAAAATGTCCAAATGTAACACAAAACAAGATTATTGTAACACCTTGTTTAGTGCTTGGCGTAACAACCCTATAGAATTGTTATAACTATTTCTTTAGGACACAAATAGAAAAAAGTGTAACAGAATTAAATCAATAGAAATATATAGAAAATAATGTCCATCTCAAATAGTAGCCAGCATAATGTCCATTAAAGGGGGATTCCACCCTAAAGTGGAACTCCCGCTTTTCGGAACCCTCCCCCCTCCGGTGTCACATTTGGCACCTTTCAGGGGGGAGGGGGGTGCAGATACCTGTCTAAGACAGGTATCTGCACCCACTTCCGGCATAAACTCCCGTGGGAGTTTACGCAAGTTCCTGTCCCGGCGCGCTGTCTGCCGGGACACACACGTGTCCCGGCAGACAGCGCTGAAGATTCTCATTGCGCCGCGCATGAGCAGTAGGGAATCGGGAAGTGAAGCCACTTCCTGATTCCCTCACCGAGAATGGCGCCGGCTACAGCAGAGAGCCGAGTGAGCGATCGGCCTCTGCTGCCGACACCGCTGGAACCAGGGACAGGTAAGTGTCCATTTTTTAAAAGTCAGCAGCTGCAGTATTTGTAGCTGCTGGCTTTTAAAAAAAAATTTACAGTACAGTCCCGCTTTAATAGATATATAACTATAAAACATAACTAATGGTTGGCAAAGCCACAGCAAAATAGTGTTAAATCAATCGATATTTCTAGATGTTCATGGACCAGGACCAACTCAGATGTTTCAAGAAGAGGTCTTCACACAAACGCATAAAATAATAATAATAAGGGTACTCTTACCAGAGCGGGTGGACTCACAGGCCTTAAGCGGTGAGTCAATCAGGCATGGACCGGGATCACCGGGTTTGCAGGGGCTATACCACAAGCGGCTGTATCTTTCTGGAAGGTTTTCACGGTGAATCCACCCTCCTACTCACCAAGGTGAATTTAACGGTCACCAGGAAATGTATGGAGGTCCCAATCGTGGTTCTCAGAGGTCCTCAGGTCCTCAGAGAGGAAATATGGAAATAAAAAAAATGGCTCCTCATAGTGTGAATCCAGTTTTCCAATCAAATTACAGATAAATACAAATCGGTATAAAAATGTTTTTAAAAGGCGCAAAAATAGAAGTGGCTTAGGCAAGCATCTCACCCTACGCATTTCGTCTGATATAGACTTCAACTGGGGTACATGTACTTTGTAGTGCTGCACTATTCATTCCATACCCTTCATACAATTTGTCTAATTGTTGTGCTAGCAGCTGAAAAAAATCAGGTTTGGCGCAGTATTTTCCCACACATTTTAGTTGTACATGGTAGCCAATCTGTTTCTAACTTCAGCTTTTTCAATTAAGCTTTGACAAAAGATAAACAAAAAAAATGGAAGCTGATTGTTTTTTATGCAGAGCTGCACCAGATTTTGCACTCTCCAGTTATAGTAAATCGAACCCCAATTTGTTTGGTGTCTTCATCCTGCTGGGGAGATTTCCCTTCACTACCTGTCCTGTCCCCCCCCCCCCCCCCCAAGTGTGAGCAATTCCCACCTTTCACTGCAGTGATTCCCCCTAGCTGGGACATAGATGGCACAAACAAAATAAAATCATAATATACTAGCATGCAATGCATGCTAGCACGTTATGACAGATTTACCTGTACACAGGGCCCTCCAGCGCAGTACTGTCACAGCTCCCCGGTGCTGCCATCTTCACCTGTTCTTCCTCTCGGCTGTATGAGTGGCCAGGGCTGCAATGACGTCCCTCCCACACAAATCCCACACCAGCATGGAGCTCTGAAGGTCCGTCACCAGCTGCATGTTGTGTGAATATCTTCTAAACAGAGCAAGTTTAAGAGATATTCACTGTAAAAGTTCAAAAGTGGAGTTTAATTCCACTTCAATTTATCACCCCTCCTCCTGACTCTCACCTGTCCAAGTCCCTACCTGATCCATGTTGTGGGATCCATATAAATAAAATAAATGAAAAAACGTTTTTTATTTTTTTTTTCTCCTTAACCACTTAAGCCCCAGACCATTTGGCTGGCCAAAGACGAGAGCACTTTTTGCGATTCGGCACCGTGACGCTTTAACTGACAATTGCGCGGTCGTGCGACGTTGCTCCCAAACAAAATTGACATCCTTTTTTTCCCACAAATAGTTTTCCTTTGGTGGTATTTGATCACCTCTGCGGTTTTTATTTTTTGCGCTATAAACAAAAAAAAGCGACAATTTTGGGAAAAAAAGCAATATTTTTTGCTATAATAACTATCCCAAAAAATATATAAAAAATATTTTGTTTTCCTCAGTTTAGGCCGATACGTATTCTTCTACATATTTTTGATAAAAAAAATTGCAATAAGCGTTTATTGATTGGTTTGCGCAAAAGTTATAGCGTCTACAAAATAGGGGATAGTTTTATGGCATTTTTATTAATAAATATTTTTTTACTAGTAATGGCGGCGATCAGCGATTTTTACCGTGACTGGGACATTATGGCGGACACATCGGACAATTTTGGCATGATTTTAGGACCATTCACTTATACAGCGATCAGTGCCATTAAAATTGCATTGATTAATGTGTAAATGTGACTGGCAGTGAAGGGGTTAACACTAGATGGCGCTGTAGGGGTTAAGTGTGTCCTAGGGAGTGATTCTTACTGTGGGGGGGTGGGCTATGTGTGACACATCACTGATCGTAGCTCCCAATCACAGGGAGCTATGATCAGTGACAATGTCACTAGGCAGAACGGGGAGATGCTTGTTTACATCAGCATCTCCCCATTCTTCCTCTCCGTGAGACGATCGTGGGTATCCCCGCGGACATAGAGTCCGCGGGACCCGCGATCCTACTCACGGAGCTCCCGGCGGGCGCGAGCGCGCTTGCGCGCACGCAATGGCACGACGACAAATTCAAAGGGACGTACAGGTACGCCCATTTACGCAGCCGTGCCATTCTGCTGACGTACATCGGCGTTAAATGGAAGTTAAGCCAAAGCTTGTTTGGCTGTACTTCTCCTGTGGATCACAGGAGTGTAATTCGTTTTGCACTCCTGTGACCCGTTTTCAGCAGAGAGTGGGCTTAAGTTTGCTCTCTGCTGATGTCACTCCTGTCAGTCCAGGGGCCACGTCATCATGACCCCAGGGTCAGGATCTGCCAGGTGCCTGGACTGACACCCGGCTCAGCCTCTCAGCGAGCCGCTGAGAGCCTAAGTCGGTCACCCCCACCCCTCCACAGCTCAGCGCTCCATCTTCCCATCAACTTTGACCAGCTTCCCTGTCCCTGCTGAAGAAAAGCATCCCCACAACAGGATGCTGCCACCACCATGTTTCACAGTGGGGATGGTGTGTGTGTTTGATACTGCATTATTATCCTCTTTAGATCAATCTAAAGTGCAAATTAACAGTACAAATTTTTTTCCCTGCAACCACAGACATTTTTTTGCACGATTCCCCCATCAAAACAGACATTGCTGACAGGGGAATTCCTCCTGCCAAGCCATTGTCTGCTCCCAGCAGGGTGGGGGAGGCTGGGGAAGCCATCCCCACTGGTAGAAGACAGCTATTAATGCTAGCGGCTATAACAGCCGCTAGCGATAATTGCACATTAATCTGGCAGGCTGGTTGTACCTAAGTTAATCAAACATCCAAGGTTCAGATCTCGGCTAGTTCCTGCTGACCGACCTTAGCGCCATGAGGATGGGACAAATAAATAAAATTTATGTCAGCAGCTTGCAACCCATTGTTCATACATGTATTCTATCAAATACAAACGTGAGCAAACTCAGATTGTTGCACAATGCACAGTATACCCTGTGAACCTAATGCCTCATACAACAAAACCGTGGAATTTTGTCCGAAGGGCATTGGCTCAAACTTGTCTTGCATACACACGGTCACACAAATGTTGTCCAACAATTACGAACATAGTGATGTACTAGACATACTACGTGGTTTTTCAGCTCTTTAGCGCCACACTTTGGGCTCCTTCTGCTAAATTTGTGTTAGTAGAAGTTTGGTGAGTGTTGATTCGCACTTTTCATTTCGCACTTTTCATTTCACGCTTTTTAGCCGTTCGTCAACCAGACATGTTGCGGAATTGGAGGAGATAACGTGTTATTTATTATTGGCCTTGGAGTTATTGCTTTGACATTATTTTTTTTTTCAAGTGATATCAAGAATAATATTATAATGTTTTTTTTTTTTTATTATTTGGGCAAGTTACCACAACACCATTATCCCGTAGTTTTTAAGATAAAAGATACAACTATGTTGGTGTCCCTTGTTAATTTGACATTGTAGTTTTTAAATGTAACTGCCTACTCCCATAATGTAATTTGAAGTAAAACACATAGCCAAGTATTATTATCCACAATTTTTTTATTATGCATTAAAAAAGAAAACAAATACAATTAGACATGCTATCTTCCAATATAACAACCAAAAAGTGCATTCTATGCATCCAAAAATATAGAAAATATAACAAATCAAATCATTAGTCAACCAAAAAAATAATGTCAAAGCAATAACTCCAAGGCCAACACGTTATCTCCTCCGATTCCGCAACATGTCTGGTTGACGAACGGCTAAAAAGCGTGAAATGAAAAGTGCGAAATGAAAAGTGCGAATCAACACTCACCAAACTTCTACTAACACGAATTTAGCAGAAGGAGCCCAAAGTGTGGCGCTAAAGAGCTGAAAAACCACTTGGTATGTCTAGTACATCACTATGTTCGTAATTGTTGGACAACATTTGTGTGACCGTGTGTATGCAAGACAAGTTTGAGCCAACGCCCTTCGGACAAAATTCCACGGTTTTGTTGTATGAGGCATTAGGTTCACAGGGTATACTGTGCATTGTGCAACAATCTGAGTTTGCTCACGTTTGTATTTGATAGAATACATGTATGAACAATGGGTTGCAAGCTGCTGACATAAATTTTATTTATTTGTCCCATCCTCATGGCGCTAAGGTCGGTCAGCAGGAACTGGCCGAGATCTGAACCTTGGATGTTTGATTAACTTAGGTACCACCAGCCTGCCAGATTAATGTGCAATTATCGCTAGCGGCTGTTATAGCCGCTAGCATTAATAGCTGTCTTCTACCAGTGGGGATGGCTTCCCCAGCCTCCCCCACCCTGCTGGGAGCAGACAATGGCTTGGCAGGAGGAATTCCCCTGTCAGCAATGTCTGTTTTGATGGGGGAATCGTGCAAAAAAATGTCTGTGGTTGCAGGGAAAAAAATTTGTACTGTTAATTTGCACTTTAGATTGATCTAAAGAGGATAATAATGCAGTATCAAACACACACACCATCCCCACTGTGAAACATGGTGGTGACAGCATCCTGTTGTGGGGATGCTTTTCTTCAGCAGGGACAGGGAAGCTGGTCAAAGTTGATGGGAAGATGGAGCGCTGGGCTGTGGAGGTGTGGGGGTGACCGACTTAGGCTCTCAGCGGCTCGCTGAGAGGCTGAGCCGGGTGTCAGTCCAGGCACCTGGCAGATCCTGACCCTGGGGTCATGATGACGTGGCCCCTGGACTGACAGGAGTGACATCTGCAGAGAGCAAACTTAAGCCCACTCTCTGCTGAAAACGGGTCACAGGAGTGCAAAACGAATTACACTCCTGTGATCCACAGGAGAAGTACAGCCAAACAAGCTTTGGCTTAACTTCCATTTAACGCCGATGTACGTCAGCAGAATGGCACGGCTGCATAAATGGGCGTACCTGTACGTCCCTTTGAATTTGTCGTTGTGCCATTGCGTGCGCGCAAGCGCGCCCGCCGGGAGCTCCGTGAGTAGGATACCCACGATCGTCTCACGGAGAGGAAGAATGGGGAGATGCTGATGTAAACAAGCATCTCCCCGTTCTGCCTAGTGACATTGTCACTGATCATAGCTCCCTGTGATCGGGAGCTACGATCAGTGATGTGTCACACATAGCCCACCCCCCCACAGTAAGAATCACTCCCTAGGACACACTTAACCCCTACAGCGCCATCTAGTGTTAACCCCTTCACTGCCAGTCACATTTACACATTAATCAATGCAATTTTAATGGCACTGATCGCTGTATAAGTGAATGGTCCTAAAATCATGCCAAAATTGTCCGATGTGTCCGCCATAATGTCCCAGTCACGGTAAAAATCGCTGATCGCCGCCATTACTAGTAAAAAAAAATATTTATTAATAAAAATGCCATAAAACTATCCCCTATTTTGTAGACGCTATAACTTTTGCGCAAACCAATCAATAAACGCTTATTGCGATTTTTTTAATCAAAAATATGTAGAAGAATACGTATCGCCCTAAACTGAGGAAAACAAATATTTTTATATATTTTTTGGGATAGTTATTATAGCAAAAAGCAAAAAATATTGCTTTTTTTCCCAAAATTGACGCTTTTTTTTGTTTTATAGCGCAAAAAATAAAAAACCGCAGAGGTGATCAAATACCACCAAAGGAAAAAGACAAGGAGAGGGGCGCCTCTGAGTATGTATCATATAAACATTTATTAATAAGAACAATATCCACTCACATCTAGGCAAGGAGTGTTGCATTCAGGTAGATCTCAGCAGATGGAGGGCCGGTGGAACTACAAGTCACAGGAGTTTTACCCAGAGGCTGTCGTCCTTCTCAAGTCCTGGAGAAAGGCAGATGGATGCAGCAGGTGGGGTGGGTATCCTTGCGGTGGTCCTCCAGTGGGGTGGTAGCGTCAATCCAGAGGGGAGAGTCAGATGGATATCACTCCTCTCAATGTTCAACAAGTGGGTTCCAGGTGGTACAGGGGGGGTGTTGAAAAAAATTCATTAAAAGTCTCTATGGCAATTAGAGTAAATGCAGAAGGGAGAGGGGAGAAGGAATGGTTGGTGTGGAGACGTTTTGTGCCCTGTAGCCTGCTGTATGGTTTGTGCAGCCCAGTTCTTAGACAGGATGGTGTTTCAGGCACGGCCGTGTCTCTGGTGTGGGAACGAGGCTTGCACCGCAAACAGTGCTAGGCGCCGGGGCGTGACGTCATATCTCATATCACCAAAGGAAAACTATTTGTGGGGAAAAAAAGGATGTCAATTTTGTTTGGGAGCAACGTCGCACGACCGCGCAATTGTCAGTTAAAGCGTCACAGTGCCGAATCGCAAAAAGTGCTCTCGTCTTTGGCCAGCCAAATGGTCTGGGGCTTAAGTGGTTAAGGAGAAAAAAAAAATAAAAAACGTTTTTTCATTTATTTTATTTATATGGATCCCACAACATGGATCAGGTAGGGACTTGGGCAGGTGAGAGTCAGGAGGAGGGGTGATAAATTGAAGTGGAATTAAACTCCACTTTTGAACTTTTACAGTGAATATCTCTTAAACTTGCTCTGTTTAGAAGATATTCACACAACATGCAGCTGGTGACGGACCTTCAGAGCTCCATGCTGGTGTGGGATTTGTGTGGGAGGGACGTCATTGCAGCCCTGGCCACTCATACAGCCGAGAGGAAGAACGGGTGAAGATGGCAGCACCGGGGAGCTGTGACAGTACTGCGCTGGAGGGCCCTGTGTACAGGTAAATCTGTCATAACGTGCTAGCATGCGTTGCATGCTAGTATATTATGATTTTATTTTGTTTGTGCCATCTATGTCCCAGCTAGGGGGAATCACTGCAGTGAAAGGTGGGAATTGCTCACACTTGGGGGGGGGGGGGGGGGGGGGGGGGGGGCAGGACAGGTAGTGAAGGGAAATCTCCCCAGCAGGATGAAGACACCAAACAAATTGGGGTTCGATTTACTATAACTGGAGAGTGCAAAACCTGGTGCAGCTCTGCATAAAAACCAATCAGCTTCCATTTTTTTTGTTTATCTTTTGTCAAAGCTTAATTGAAAAAGCTGAAGTTAGAAACAGATTGGCTACCATGTACAACTAAAATGTGTGGGTAAATACTGTGCCAAACCTGATTTTTTTCAGCTGCTAGCACAACAATTAGACAAATTGTATGAAGGGTATGGAATGAATAGTGCAGCACTACAAAGTACATGTACCCCAGTTGAAGTCTATATCAGACGAAATGCGTAGGGTGAGATGCTTGCCTAAGCCACTTCTATTTTTGCGCCTTTTAAAAACATTTTTATACCGATTTGTATTTATCTGTAATTTGATTGGAAAACAAATTTTTTTACAAATAAAATTCCATATCAACTGGATTCACACTATAAGGAGCCATTTTTTTTATTTCCATATTTCCTCTCTGAGCCATCCATGGTGAGAACCACGATTGGGACCTCCATACATTTCCTGGTGACCGTTAAATTCACCTTGGTGAGTAGGAGGGTGGATTCACCGTGAAAACCTTCCAGAAAGATACAGCCGCTTGTGGTATAGCCCCTGCAAACCCGGTGATCCCGGTCCATGCCTGATTGACTCACCGCTTAAGGCCTGTGAGTCCACCCGCTCTGGTAAGAGTACCCTTATTATTATTATTTTATGCGTTTGTGTGAAGACCTCTTCTTGAAACATCTGAGTTGGTCCTGGTCCATGAACATCTAGAAATATCGATTGATTTAACACTATTTTGCTGTGGCTTTGCCAACCATTAGTTATGTTTTATAGTTATATATCTATTAAAGCGGGACTGTACTGTAAAAAAAAAATAATAATAAAAATGCTATAAATCTTTCCCCTATTTTGTAGACGCTATAACTTTTGCGCAAACAAATCAATAGACGCTTATTGCGATTTTTTTTTTTTTACCAAAAAATATGTAGAAGAATACGTATCGGTCTAAACTGAGGAAAAAATTTGTTTAAAAAAAAAAAAAAAAATTGGATATTTATTATAATAAAAAGTAAAAAATATTGCGTTTTTTCAAACTTGTCCCTCTTAATTTGTTTATAGCGCAAGAAATAAAAACCGCAGAGGTGATCAAATACCACCAAAATAAAGCTCTATTTGTGGGGAAATTTTTTTTATTTGGGTACAGCGTTGCATGACCGCGCAATTGTCATTCAAAATGCGTCAGCGCTGAAAGCTGAAAAATGGCTTGGTCAGGAAGGGGGTGTTCGTACCTGGTAGGCAAGTGGTTAATATTGCACCCATATGAGGAGTGTTTTATTACAATAATTTTCCTGCCACACATTGTTTGCTCGCACGTTTTCATTTCCTGCGTAGACCTTTGTGAAGCAGGGACATTTTGTCTTTGTAGCGCTGCACTATTCATTCCATACCATGTACAACTGCACCAGATTTTGTTCTCCAGTTTTTGTAAATCTAAAAACAGAAAAAAAGCCGGCAGTGAAAATTGGTTTAGGAGTGTGTCTATGGGAATGTTTGACCATTCGCATTTGTCAGGTCAGGCACTGATGTTAGACGAGAAGGCCTGGCTTGCAGTCTCCGCTCTAATTGATTCCAAAGGTGTTCTATCGGGTTGAGGTTAGGACTGTGTAGGCCAGTTAAGTTCCTCCACCCCAAACTCACTAATCTATGTCTTTATGGACCTTGCTTTGTGCACTGGTGTGCAGTCATGTTGGAACAGGAAGGGGCCATCTCCAAACTGTCCCCACAAAGTTGGGAGCATGAAATTGTCCAAAATGTCTTGGTATGCTGACGCCTTAAGAGTTCCCTTTACTGGAACTAAGGGGCCAAGCCCGACCCCTGAAAAACAACCACGCATCATAATCCCCCTCCACCAAATGATTTGGACCAGTGCACAAAGCAAGGTCCATGAAGACATGGATAATAGGGATGGGCCCGGTGCTCGATTCGAACCCACGTTCGAATCGAGCACCGGGCGTTCGCTCGCTCGGCGAGCCCAGAACTATTTGGGCCGTTCGCATCACATTCGTGTGATGCGAGCGGCCCCGCAATGCATTGCGGCCGGCGCGGCCGGCGCAGTGCATTGCTGGCTGATGATTGGCCAAGCATGCACTGTGACCCCGCATGCTTGGCCAATCACAGCGCCGGAAACTCGGAGAGCAATAATTGGCTACAGGCAGGACGCCTGTAGCCAATTAAAGCTCAGGGGCTTTAGTACACGCCCCACCATTTAAAAGGCCGCCACGCCGTCGGCCCCGGTCACATGAGTTCCGGCTTTAGGAGAGATCAGTCTGCCGATTCAGTCTTTGCTTGATTGCTACTGAAAGATTTGCTCTTCTTTGCTAAACCATTGGCTATTTCTTTGCTAAACCATTGCTACCTAAGTCATTGATCGTTCATTGCTGCTGATTGCACAGTTAGTGTGTTATTAGCTGCTGCTGGGGATTAGTCTGGTGTGTGCTTACTGTTAGTACAGTATTGCAGTAGTACCAACCGCAGTGCTGTTAGCACAGCATTGCACCCCAACAGCACCCATAGGACTTCTAGTGTGTTAGTGGCAGCAAACAGAGCTCCTATATTTTCATCTCAGCAGCACCCATAGGACTTCTAGTGTGTTAGTGGCATCACACACAGAGCTCCTATATTTTCTTCTCAGAAGCACCCATAGGACTTCTAGTGTGTTAGTGGCATCACACAGAGCTCCTATATTTTCTTCTCAGAAGCACCCATAGGACTTCTAGTGTGTTAGTGGCATCACACAGAGCTCCTATATTTTCTTCTCAGCAGCACCCATAGGACTTCTAGTGTGTTAGTGGCATCACACAGAGCTCCTATATTTTCTTCTCAGCAGCACCCATAGGACTTCTAGTGTGTTAGTGGCATCACACAGAGCTCCTATATTTTCTTCTCAGCAGCACCCATAGGACTTCTATTGTGTTAGTGGCATCACACAGAGCTCATATATTTTCTTCTCAGAAGCACCCATAGGACTTCTAGTGTGTTAGTGGCATCACACAGAGCTCCTATATTTTCTTCTCAGAAGCACCCATAGGACTTCTAGTGTGTTAGTGGCATCACACAGAGCTCCTATATTTTCTTCTCAGCAGCACCCATAGGAATTCTAGTGTGTTAGTGGCATCAAACAGAGCTCCTATATTTTCTTCTCAGCAGCACCCATAGGACTTCTAGTGTGTTAGGGGCATCACACAGAGCTCCTATATTTTCTTCTCAGCAGCACCCATAGGACTTCTAGTGTGTTAGTGGCATCACACAGAGCTCCTATATTTTCTTCTCAGCAGCACCCATAGGACTTCTAGTGTGTTAGTGGCATCACACAGAGCTCCTATATTTTCTTCTCAGCAGCACCCATAGGACTTCTAGTGTGTTAGTGGCATCACACAGAGCTCCTATATTTTCTTCTCAGCAGCACCCATAGGACTTCTAGTGTGTTAGTGGCATCACACAGAGCTCCTATATTTTCTTGACAGCAGCACACATATTTTACATATTGTGTCAGCAGCACCCATAGGACTTCTAGTGTTTTAGTGGCAGCACACGGAGCTCCTATATTTTCTTCTCAGCAGCACACATATACTACCTATTGTCTCAGCAGCACCCATAGGACTTCTAGTGTGTTAGTGGCATCACACAGAGCTCCTATATTTTCTTCTCAGAAGCACCCATAGGACTTCTAGTGTGTTAGTGGCATCACACAGAGCTCCTATATTTTGTTCTCAGCAGCACCCATAGGACTTCTAGTGTGTTAGTGGCATCACACAGAGCTCCTATATTTTCTTCTCAGCAGCACCCATAGGACTTCTAGTGTGTTAGTGGCATCACACAGAGCTCCTATATTTTCTTCTCAGCAGCACCCATAGGACTTCTAGTGTGTTAGTGGCATCACACAGAGCTCCTATATTTTCTTCAGCAGCACCCATAGGACTTCTAGTGTGTTAGTGGCAGCACACAGAGCTCCTATATTTTCTTGACATAGGACTTCTAGTGTGTTAGTGGCATCACACATATACTACCTATTGTGTCAGCAGCACCATAGGACTTCTAGTGTGTTAGTGGCAGCACACAGAGCTCCTATACTTTCTTTACAGCAGCACACATATACTACCTATTGTGTCAGCAGCACCCATAGGACTTCTAGTGTGTTAGTGGCAGCACACAGAGCTCCTATATTTTCTTTTCAGAAGCACACATAGTACCTATAGTGTGTTAGTGTCATTACCCATAGGACCTACAGTGTGTTGTGAGCACACATAGGAGCTCTATTTTTTATACTATATACACTACCGACTACAATGGCTGGAAGACCGCCAAGGAGAGGCAGAGCGTGCCGAGGCAAGAACACAGGGCAGGCAGGCTCTGTTTCTAGAGACAACAGTGCTGGCCGTGGACGTGGTCGTGCATCGTCATCAGCACGTGGCCATGGGACACGCTTGTCTTTGTTTTCGGCAGCTGGACATGTGGAGCCGCATCATGCCGAAGGCTTGGTAGAATGGATGACCAAGCCCTCCTCATCCTCCTCATCCTCTCTCACCCAGGCTCAGGGTACTGGCAGAGTACTCATTGGCATCATCAGCCACCCCTTCCCTAGACCCACCATGTCCTCCTGAGGAGTCCCCCGAACTGTTTGAGCACAGTGTTGGGTACATGCTCCAGGAGGATGCCCAACGATTCGAAGGCTCGGATGATGATACCCAGCTTGAGGAAGGCAGTAGTGTGCGCGCAGAGAGAGGGGATGCTGAAGGACAGCAATCTGGCAGTACTGTTCCACCAGCTGCAGCTTACTGCCAGGTTTGCTCTAGTGGTGAAGGGGGAGGGGATGATGAGGTCACTGACTCCATGTGGGTGCCTGAAGGGAGAGAGGAGGAGGAGGAGGAGGATGCGGCGTCACATGTCCAACGAGGCAGGATGCCCCCTGGAGGCCAGCTAGAGGCCAGCACAGCAACTGTACCACACCGCAGAGCTCCGCCTGTGCAGGGCGCTGCCTCTGCACGTTATCACAAAAGTTCTTTGGTGTGGGCCTTTTTTGAGACGAGTGCATCAGATCGCACCACTGCTATTTGCAATATTTGTCTCAAGCGTATCTCGCGTGGCCAAAACATCAGCCGCTTGGGCACCACAAGCATGAGCAGACATATGTCGACCTGCCATGCAGCTCGTTGGCAAGCACTCATAAAAGACCCACACCAAAGAACAAAGCGGACCTCTCCTTGCTCCTCATCAGCTGGGATCTCCATCCTAACTATATCTTCAGTCCTCTCTGAAAGCTGCTCTGAGAGGACTGAAGGTGTAGAATTAGGTGTGTCACAACCAAGTACTTGCAGTACACCGACGTCCGATTGTAGCAGGCAAATTTCCCTGCCCCAGCTGCTGGACCGTCGAAAGAAGTATACTCCCAGCCATCCACATGCCCAGCGGTTGAATGCTAGCTTGGCTAAATTGCTAGCACTTCAACTGCTGCCTTTTCAGTTGGTAGACTCGGCCCCCTTCCGTGAGTTTGTTCAATGTGCGGTTCCTCAGTGGCAGGTTCCCAAACGCCACTTTTTCTCACGGAAGGCGATTCCGTCTCTCTACCGGCATGTGGAAGGCAATGTCCATGCCTCGCTGGACAGGGCGGTCAGCGGTAAGGTGCATATTACCGCTGACTCATGGTCCAGCAGGCATGGACAGGGACATTATCTTTCTTTCACGGCCCATTGGGTCACGCTATTGGCAGCTGGGAGGGATGCAGGACAAGGTGCAGTAGTGTTGGAGGTTGTTCCGCCACCACGCCTCCAAAATGCTACTACTGGTTGCGACACACCTCTCTCCTCCACCCCCTCCTCTTCTTCCTCCTCCAGTGCTCTGTCCTCAGAACCAGCGGTGCTCCGTAGGCGTACAAGGGGCTACGCGAGTACGCAGGCAAAAAGATGCCATGCCGTGCTTGCGCTGGTGTGTTTGGGGGACAGGAACCACACTGGGCCAGAGGTTCTGGTAGCTCTGCAGGGGCAGGCCGAGAGGTGGTTGACGCCACGCCAGCTTAAGCCAGGAATGGTCGTTTCTGACAATGGCACCAACCTCCTCTCCGCCCTGCGACAGGGGCAGCTCACCCATGTGCCCTGTATGGCTCACGTCCTCAACCTGGTGGTGCAGCGGTTCTTGGGCAGGTTCCCAGGCTTACAGGATGTCCTGAGGCAGGCCAGGAAAGTCTGTGTGCATTTCCGCCGATCTTATAATGCCAGTGCTCGGCTGACTGAGCTGCAAAAGGAGCTGAACCTGCCCAAGAACCGCCTAATATGTGACATGCCCACCAGGTGGAACTCAACATTGGCCATGCTGCAGCGACTGCACACGCAGCAGAGGGCCATCAATGAGTACCTTTGCGACTACGGCACCAGGACAGGGTCAGGGGAGCTTGGCTTTTTTTCCCCACGCCAGTGGAGCATGATCAGGGATGCATGCACTGTCCTCTCACCATTTGAGGAGGCCACGAGGATGGTGAGCAGTGACAGTGCATGCATCAGTGACACTGTACCTCTTGTCCACCTGTTGGAGCATACGCTGCGTGGGATAATGGACAGGGCACTTGAGGCAGAACAGAGGCAGGAAGAGGAGGACTTCCTTGCCTCTCAAGGCCCCCTTTATCCAGACAGTGTTCCTTCTGTCCCACCCATCACACAGGAAGAGGATGAGGAGGAGGATGAGGAGGAGGATTGTGTGAGCATGGAGGTGGAGCCTGGCACTCAGCATCAGCAGCAGCAGTCTTTTAGGGATGATGTACAGTCCCAACAAACCAGTGGACTTGTACGTGGCTGGGAGGAGGTGGCTGGCGATCATGTCATCCTCAGTGACCCAGAAGACTCCGGACCGAATGCCTCAGCTAACCTACGCTGCATGGCCTCCCTGATCCTGCAAAGCCTGCGGAAGGATCCTCGTGTTCTTCGGATCAAGGAGAGGGACCATTACTGGCTGGCCACTCTCCTTGATCCACGGTACAAGGGTAAGGTTGCGGACCTTATCTTGCCGTCGCAGAGGGAGCAGAGGATGAGACATCTCAGGGAGGCCTTGCAGAAAGGTCTGTGCAATGCGTTCCCAGAAACTGGGAGGTTACAAACTCCTGGTCCTGGACGACGAGTTGCTGAGGCTTCGGTCAGTAGCAGAAGGAGCGGTGGGGAAGGTGGACGTCTGACCGATGCGTTCAGACAATTTTTTAGTCCGCAGCCCCAAGGTATGATCGGTTCCAGCAACCATCGCCAGCGTCTGATATACATGGTGCAGGAATACCTAGGGGCAAGGTCAACATTGGACACCTTTCGAACCGAAAATCCTGTGGCTTACTGGGTCCTGAGGATGGATCACTGGCCAGAGCTTGCACAGTATGCAATTGAGCTACTGGCCTCTCCTGCATCCAGCGTTCTTTCCAAACGCACATTCAGTGCTGCTGGAGGATTTGTCACCGATCATAGGGTGCGCCTGTCCACCGTCTCGGTTGATCGACTGACCTTCATAAAAATGAATCAGTCTTGGATCACCACCAGCTACCAGGCACCTGAAGCGGATATATCTGAATAATTTATAATGTCACATCCCTTCAAGACTGCCTATGCTGATGCTGAGTGACTGTCCTGTTATGTTCACTGACTATCCTCTTCCTCCTCCTCAATGATCCATGCCACCACACCAGTGCCTAAGGCACAATTTTTCAGCTCCTGTATAACAGGGGCGTGTACTTACAATTTTTTTTAAAAATGCTTCGTAACAGGTGTGACTGCTGTGCTCCAAGTACAGTATCTGTGAGGGGTTGCAGTGTTGTGGCACCAGCACCAGTGCCTAAGGCACAATTTTTCAGCCCCTGTTAACAGGGGCGTGTAATTACAATTTTTTAGGCAATGCTTTGCAACAGGTCTCATTGCTGTGCTCAGAGTACAGTATCTGTGAGGGGTTGCAGTGTTGTGGCACCAGCACCAATGCCTAAGGCACAATTTTTCAGCCCCTGTATAACAGGGGCGTGTAATTACAATTTTTTAAAAAGATGCTTTGCAACAGGTGTGACTGCTGTGCTCCAAGTACAGTATCTGTGAGGGGTTGCAGTGTTGTGGCACCAGCACCAGTGCCTAAGGCACAATTTTTCAGATCCTGTTGGGGCGTGTAATTACAAATTTTAGGCAATGCTTTGCAACAGGTCTCATTGCTGTGCTAAGAGTACAGTATCTGTGAGGGGTTGCAGTGTTGTGGCACCAGCACCAATGCCTAAGGCACAATTTTTCAGCCCCTGTTTAACAGGGGCGTGTAATTACAAATCTTGATCTAATAGTTCACAGCAGGGCCCATTCCTGCGCCCACCAAGAGTAACTATGAGGGCCTACAGTCTTGTGGCAACACCGTCCACCACCACCACCACCACCACCAACCAAAGGCCCAATTTTTCTGCCCTGTTCAACAGGTGCATGCAATTACAAATCTTGATCTAATAACTCACAGCAGAGCCCATTCCTGCACCCACCAAGAGTAACTGTGAGGGCTACAGTCTTGTGGCAACACCGTCCACCACCACCACCACCACCAAGGCCCAATTTTTCTGCCCTGTTCAACAGGTGCATGCAATTACAAATCTTGATCTAATAACTCACAGCAGGGCCCATTCCTGCACCCACCAAGAGTAACTGTGAGGGCTTACAGTCTTGTGGCAACACCGTCCACCACCACCACCACCAAAGGCCCAATTTTTCTGCCCTGTTCAACAGGTGCATGCAATTACAAATCTTGATCTATTAACTCACAGCAGGGCCCATTCCTGTGCCCACCAGTCTTGTGGCTACACCAACATCTAATAGGGCAAATTTCTGCAGAGTATATACGGCAGGCCCCTACTTTCAAACATCCAACTTACAAACGACTCCTACTTGCAAACGGAAAGAGAAAACAGGAAGTGAGAGGAAATCTACCCCTAGGAAGGGAAATTCTATCCTGTTAGATTTAATTTGGGAAAAAGGGATCTCCTCTCTACTGATGCTTTATCACCAATCCTTGTTTCAATTAAAACCCCACTTTTCCAAAAACATTTGTCATTGGGACGGAAAGTGAGGTGACATGTTCTGAACAGATGTGCAAAGACAGCAAATGTTACAGGGGTGATAACCCCTCCCTATGTTCTCCAAAAAGCTTAAAAATAGATTTTTTTGGGATGGAGCTACACTTCATAATGTACCTGTTCAGATTCTACTTAAGAACAAACCTACAGTCCGTGTCTTGTTTGCACCACCTATATAGTGCTGTTCAGAGTAAATAGGGTTGTAGGTATAGGGTTTTATTTTGGGTGCGGGGTCCCCCTTAATATCCATACAAGACCCAAAGGGGCTGGGGTGGGGGGGGGGGGGGTGATGGGGTAGCCATGCCATTTTTCTCAAGGATTTTCAGCCATATGGCGGCCAGGACAAGACATGACATTAAAGCCGCAAGTGGTTTTAAATGGCTTCTTTTTTTCCTTTACAAATGTCATTTTGTGCAAGGACAGTTCTAAACACGGGAAACACATGCCACTTCACAGGCATACTTTAGACACCCCCCAGGTACCATATTTAAAGGAAAATTTCACTTTTTTTTTTTCACTTTATGCATCATTAAAATGACTGCTCCCGAAAAAACGTTAGTTTTTAAAAGTTCTTTTTGCATTGATATATGTCCCCTGGGGCAGGACCCGGGTCCCCAAACCTGTTTTATGACATTAACATGCATATTGGCCGTTGTAATTAGCAATTTTGATTTTGAACGTTCGCGTCCATTATAACGAATAGGGTTCGAAAATTCGCGCGAACTTTCGGTCCGTTCGAAGGTTCTGGTGCGAACCGAACCCGGGGGTGTTCGGCTCATCCCTAACTGAGATCAATCCCTACCCACAGTATCCAGATACAAACAGGCTGCACTTCTCACTTTTTTTTTTACTATCCAACAAGCTTTATTTTAGGTAGTGCAAATCTGCAAAGCCCGAATTTAGAATTTTCTTACTGCTACACCATCTCCTACTCTGAGCATTTCTCCCAAACAGGAGCTTGATCATGAAGGTGGAGTCACCTTCATGACTAAAGCCAACCATAGATGGATCGAATCTTGGCCGGTTTAGCAAGGACTGACCAAGATTAGATCCATCTATGGGCAGGCTGGTTGTACTGAAGTCAATCCATTGATCAACTTCATTACAAGTAGCCAGTCTGATTTTTTTCTTCATGTGATCACTGCCGATGACTAAGGCTGGATTCACACCTATGCAGTTTTAGTGCTTTTTGCATTTTGCATGTTTGCACTACAGTCCATTTAACACGATTTCCTATGGAACACGTGCAAATCTGCAAAATGCAAAAAAGCACTAAAAATGCATAGGTGTGAATCCAGCCTAACTCTCCATCTCAGATATGGCAGGAGTGGCAGAAGGTGAATGTACCTTTATATCAGAGACGGCAATGCATCATTAGCTTGTCAGTCACTGAGTGCATCTGCTTCAGGCTGCGAGGACAGAAATCCTCCCTCTTGGCTTTATTCTGGAGGAACACTGCAAGATGTGGAGGAAGATCATGGAGATGCACTGCTAGAACTTTTTAAAACAGAATGTAACATACAACAAGGCTCCTAGAAAACTGCTGATTGCAGACTTGCAGTCCTGACTAAGGCCAGCCATAGACAGTTAGAATCTCAGCCAGTTTTCAGCAGGAACCAGCCAAGATTCAAACTGTGTGTGGGCAGGCTAAATGTACCAAGTTGCTTGAGCGATCAACTTGGGTACAACCAGCCTGCCGAATGCACTTGTCATTATCGCTAGCGGCTGCTATAGCCACCAGCAATAATTACTTCTTCCAGTGGGGATGGCTTCCACCGCCCGCTTCCCCCCCTTGCCAACAGCAGATAATTGCATGGCAGAAGGAATTCCCCTGTCAGCACGGTCAGTGTTGATGGGGGAATCATGCAAACGGGTTGCAGGAAAGAAATTTGCACCATCTATGGCCGACCTAAGAGAACTGGAGTGTCCGACTGCTACAGATGACTTCAGAGTGCAGTTTTTATCTGCAGCCTACTAATAAACAGTAGTGCACCACCTTAAAAACACTTTTTACATATATCTGTATATGCCCCCTCTAAGGTTCAGACTGCAGCCAGTATATTGTATCCAGCAGCTACTTCTGGGTGACGTAATGATGTCACTAGGCTCTTCCATTGCCCACAGTCCTGCCACAAAACAGGGGCTAATAAATTTGTGAAATATGCAAAGAGTAGAAAAATGCTGGAACCTGAATATTAAAGTGGTTGTAAACCCTTACAAACCACTTGGACCTACAGTTAAGCCTAGATTAAGGCTTACCTGTAGGTCAAAGAAATATCTCCTAAACCTACACGGTTTAGGAGATATTTGCCAAAAAACAGGCACCGCTGTCTACGGCGCATGCGCTGTAGACAGCAGTGCGCAGGGGCACTGAGCAAGCTGCTCTCAACGGCGATATGCCGCGAGTGGCGGCTCCTGTGCGCATGGGCGGGAGTGACCTCATTGCGGCGCCGGAGACGCGAGACCCACAAAGAAGATGGAGGCTCCGTACACAAGGGGACAGCGGTAACTTTGCTGGCTCCTGTGTCAGGTAAGTGACACATAATGGACTACTATGCGATGCATATTGATGCTTTACCTTTTCAGGGAAAAAAAAGAGGAAGTAAACCCATTAGGCTCTGATGGTTTTCCCAACGGAATTCCGCTCAAACTATCTTGCCTACACATGGTCACACCAAATTCCGACCGCCAAGAACGCGGTGACGTACAACACTACGACAAGCCGAGAAAAAATGAAGTTTAATACTTGAGCATGCGTCAAATTGTTTCCGAGCATGCGTAGGAATTTTGCGCGTCGGAATTGCTACAGACGATCGGAATTTCCGATAGAAACCTTTTCCGTCTGAAAAATTGAGAACATGCTCTCAAATTTTTGCTGGCGGGAATTCCCGCAAAATTCCCATGGAGCCTACACGCGGTCGCATTTTCCGGGGAAAAGCTCTCATCTGTCTTTTGCTGGCCGAAATTCCAATCATGTGTACGCAGCATTAGACAAGCTTATAAATTTAGCAGTTTGAATGGGTGTAGAGAAGTGAAGACTGCAGATAGACAGATGCAACCTATGTAGGAGGATTTGTTTAATCTCTGTGTATCACCTGAGGATAGTCCCTTCACTGGGTAAATGTAAGGGTTTACAACCACTTTAAATAGGGTTCCATTCTTTTTTGTGTTTATTAAAAAAAGTCTGCAGCTACACTTTTTGTAGCTGCTGACTTTTAATAAAAACACACTCACCTGTCCCACGATCCAGCGATGTGGCCGCCCGAACCCTCAGTTCTCTCCCTTGCCTCTCCCTGGCATTACAAATGTGTGCTTCACAGTCGGGTGCAAGACACGCTGTGCCTCCTCAGTGGCCAGGCATCTACTGCATACAATGTCATGTCATGTCATGTCTAAATGCGGGAGTGAAGTTCAGTGCTCTGCTTAAGTTTGCAGTGCCTTAAGTAATTTGTCTTAGGCTGGATTTACACCTATGCATTTTTAGTGCTTTTTGCATTTTGCAGATTTGCACTACAGAACATTTTCCATAGAAAACCATGTTAAATGGACTGTAGCGCAAATCTGCAAAAAGCACTAAAAATGCGTTGGTGTGAATCAGGCCTAATGCGGTCAGAATTTCCGATGGAAACAGTCCGATGGGAGCTTTTCAACGGATTTTCCGACCGTGTGTATGCAATCGGTCTTTTTCTGTCGGAATTTCCGACGCACTTTGGATTGAGAACCTGTTCTCAATCCAAAGTGCTTCCCATTTATAGTGCTGTCGAATGTGTTTTATGCCGCTGGTTACTGACCGTCGGAATTTGGTGTGACCATGTGTAGGCAAGACAGTTTGAGCGAAATTCGTCGGAATTCCGATGGGAAAACCATCAGAGCTTTTTCCGACGAGAATTCCGACCGTGTGTATGCGGCATTAGACATCAATCTGTAATTGCTTCTGTCTGATGAGTCAGTTCTCGCTCACACTTGCATATAGGTCCATTTGCTGCTTCAATGTCTGCAGATGGATGTGTGGATTGCCACTGATAGTGTATTAATGCTAATGTCCTAGCCAGTACTTCCAGGTATTAATTATGACTACAGTCCTGCAGCTCATCTCTTGAGCCAGTAGCCATGAGCTTACCTAAAGACCAGCCATAATCATTAAGGTGAGGGTCTGGTAGGTATACTTTGCTAAAAAAAGTGCATGGGCAGTATGGATTGCAAACCTCTCCAGCCCTCAAAAGCAGCTATGCATTCAAGGTGCTGCCAGGAGAGGCAGGCTAAATGAAATCTCACAATAATGGCTATCCTAGGCAGTATTGGGATTAGGGATGAGCCGAACCCCCCCCCCCCACCCCCCAGTTCGGTTTGCAGCAGGACATGCAAACAGGCAAAACATTTGTGCGAACACTGTTAAAGCCTATGGGATGCAAACACGAAAATCAAAAGTGCTAATTTTAAAGTCTTATATGCAAGTTATTGCCATAAAAAGTGTCTGGGGACCCGGGTCCTGCCCCAAGGGACATGTATCAATGCAAAAAAAGTTTTAAAAACAGCAGTTTTTTCGGGACCATCGATTTTAATAATGCTTAAAGAGAAACAATAAAAATTAAATATTCCCAATATCGTGCCTGGGGGGTCTCCTTAGTCTGCCTGTGAAGTAGCGCATCTTCATAGCTCCCAACTGTCCCTGATTTCGAGGGACTGTCCCTGATTTGGAGAAATGTCCCTCTGTCCCTCATTCCTCCTCATTTGTCCCTTATTTTAGGATGATCTATATGGTTGTTTTTAAAATGCACTTTTTATCTATCAAAAAGTGTTTTCCAGCACTAAACCTTTCATCTGATTTCTAAATTGCTGCATTTTTAAATTCCAAAAGCCAATATAAAGGAATAGTAGTGGTAAAAAAAAGCATTTGTGGGTTTAACCAATCTTGTTTTTTTTTTGTACAATTCTCCTTTAAGGGGGCGTGGCAGGGTATGTGTCCTATGCCTGCATGCTTTTGCTGATAGGTGTCTCTCATTCCCATCTCAAAAAGTTGGGAGGTATGCATCTTTCCTATGTTTATAACAGTACCACAGCAAAATTACATTTATAAAAAGGAAAAAATTTCATTTAAAACTGCTCGTGGCTGTAATGTATCCCCCTCAGTCCATTACCAGGCCCTTTGGATCTGGTATGAATATTAAGGGGAGCCCCGCGCCCAAAAAAAAGGCGTGGATGCCCCCCCAAATCCATACCGGGCACTACTATACTCTGAACAGCAGTATATATACAAGCATGGGTCGTCTTTCTCTCCTCTTTTTGCTACAGTTTTACATTACAAAGGCTAAAAAGTGTGGATGTAAACCTTTGGACGCTGGAGCTCCGAGAATCTCCTGTGCGAGACAGCTGATGAATATAAGATCTGTTGGGAAGTTCCCATCTCTTATTACGCTATGGTCTTTCTAATCTAATTTACATGGTCCATGCTAATATGGTACTCACTGGCTGCATTCTGTGCATCTGGGGAAGTGTGGCGTTCGACGTCTGGTCCAGTTTGTGAGAAGCTGCGCCTTTTTGAAAGCTGTTTTCTGGTAAGCAGCTCCAATATCGGTGGTGGGATTCACTTGTTCCATTGTTGTGCACCACGGTGGTTCTATGAAGATCTGGGTATACCATAGACTGTACAATTTCTTGTTTACCACCATTCTGCCTATATCTATGGACTGTCATTATTTTCTGTGAAATCCTGCACCAGTCATTTTTCAGATTATTGTTTAATGTTTAGATTCCCACTGGGTTTTGCATTTTTTTCATTTATTTTTTTTATATTTTTTGTGGTGCAGTTTTTCTTGTTTTCAATTGTTATTTGGTTATCCTATGCTTCTGCAGCCTATATACATATTGACTATAGGTTCTTATTTAGGTCAGCGCAGTCTTTTTTATACTATATATACTATACGGCCTACCCTATATACTAAAATTGGGCCTTAGGTGCTGGTGCCATACCACTATAACCCCTCACAGTTAATCTTGTTGGGTGCAGGAATGGGCCCTGCTGTAAAATATTATATCAAAAATTGTGATTAAATGGCCCTGTTAAACAGGGGCAGAGAAATTGGACCTTGGGTGGTACTGGTGGTGCCACAACACTGTAACCCCTCGCAGTTACTCTTGTTGGGCGCAGGAATGGGCCCTGCATTGAAATATTATATCAAAAATTGTAATTACATGTCCCTATTAAACAGGTGCAGAAAAATTGGGCCTTTGGTTTTGGTGGTCCAGAACACTGTAAGCCCTCACAGTTACTCTTGTTGGGCGCAGGAACGGGCCCTACGTTGAAATATTATATCAACAATTGTAATTACATGCCCTAAACCAAAAATATTGTTGGAAACTAGCATCAAGATTGAGGAGGAATAGTATAGTCAGCATAGGTAGTCTTCAAGGGATTGCAGATACATAGCAAATTCAATCAGTTACATCAGTACCAGGTGCTTGATAGCTGCTGATCCAAGGCTGATTAATTTTTATGAATGTGAGCCTATCAACATAATCTGAGTTCTGCAACTTTACCCTTGTAATGTGGATCAAGAAGGATTGCCAGCCAGTAATGATCCCTCTCCTTTATACCAGGAATCCTAGGGTTCTTTCGCAGGCTTTGCAAAATTAGAGAGGCTGTGCAGTATAAGTGTGCAGAGGCGTTCGATTCTGAGTCCTCTGGGTCACTAAGGATCACATTATCTGTAACTACCTCCTCCCAGCCACATACAACTCCTTGGGTTTGTGGGGACTGAAAACCAACCCTTGAAGACTGCATCTGAGTGTTATCCTCTACATCAGGGGTCGTCAACCCCCGGTCCCCGGCCCACTACCGGGCCGTGGACCTTGTGCAGCCGGGCCGTGGGTGCGGGCGGCCGGCTAGAGACATGCTAGGCTGCCGTCATGAGAGCGCTTGCTGGATGGAAGAAGCGAGCGGGCAGGCAAGCAGAGATGATATCATCTCTCTCCGCCCCCCGCATCACCGCTCTCAAAGCCAGTGCTCTGTCTCAGTGTCGGAGGTGCGGCGGGGAGCAGAGAGATGACATCATCTCATACTGCCCGCCCCGCATCACCGCTCTCATGAGGCTCCTCGCTGTGTGAAAACAGATTCCTTGCTCAGCGGTGCAGATTGCCTGTAGTTCACCCCCTCAGCTGTCTGCCTGACAAACCACAAGGGGCGCTCCACTCACTCCGCATCTGGTGACAGGCAACGTGGCAGGTGGCATGGCAAGTTACATTCCACATCTGGTGACAGGCAACGTGGCAAGTGACAATCCACATCTTGTGGCAGTAAGCATGGCAGGCGATGTGGCAAGTGACATTCCGCATCTGGTGACAGGCAGCGTGGCAAGTGACAATCCACATCTTGTGGCAGTAAGCATGGCAGGCGATGTGGCAAGTGACATTCCGCATCTGGTGACAGGCAGCGTGGCAAGTGACATTCCACATCTTGTGGCAGTAAGCATGGCAGGCGATGTGGCAAGTGAAATTCGGCATTTGGTGACAGGCAGCGTGGCAAGTGACAATCCACATCTTGTGGCAGTAAGCATGGCAGGTGATGTGGCAAGGGACATTCCGCATCTGGTGACAGGCAGCGTGGCAAGTGACAATCCACATCTTGTGGCAGTAAGCATGGCAGGCGATGTGGCAAGTGAAATTCAGCATCTGGTGACAGGCAGAGTGGCAAGTGACAATCCACATCTTGTGGCAGTAAGCATGGCAGGCGATGTGGCAAGTTACATTCCGCATCTGGTGACAGGCAGCGTGGCAAGTGACTATCCACATCTGGTAGCAGGCGACGGTGGCAGGTGACACACTCAGTGCTCCCACTGATTCTACATTATGGTGAGTTAAACTATTTCATTTATTACTACAATGTAATAGAAATAATGTGCTTCAATCACCCTGACACCATATCAAGCATGGTGCCGGGATGATTGAAGCGCTAACACCAGCCATTGCCCGCGAAAAATTGTGCCCCCCCCCACGGTCCTTGGTACAATTTTCTTCCACGCAGCCAGTCCCCGGTGCCAAAAAGGTTGGGGACCACTGCTCTACATCCATGCTGACACAATCCTCCTTCTCCTCTTCTTCCTGTGTGTTTGGTGGGCCCGCAGCAATGCCATCTAGATAAAGGGGGCCTTGAGAGGAAAGGAAGTCCTCTTTCTCCCGCTGTTCTGCCTCAAGTGGCCTGTCCATGATTCCATGAAGCGTGTGCTCCAGAAGGAAGACTAGAGGGACAGTGTCACTGATGCATGCATTGTCACTGCTCACCATCCTTCTGGCCTCCTCAAATAGTGAAAGGACAGTGCATGCATCCTTGATTAGTAGCCACCGGCGTGGTGAAAAGAAGCCAAGCTCCCCTGACCCTGTCCTGATGCCATACTCGCACAGGTACTCATTGATGGCCCTCTGCTGTGTGTGCAGCCGCTGCAGCATTGCCAACGTTGAGTTCCACCTGGTGGGTATGTCACAAATGAGGTGGTTGGTGGGCAGGTTGCATTCCCTTTGAATGTCAGCCAGCTGAGCACTGGCATTGTATAACAGGCGGAAATGACCACAGACTTTTCTGGCCTGCCTCAGGAGATCTTGTAAGCCTGGGTACCTGGTCAAGAACCTGCTGCACCACCAAATTCAGGACATGTGCCAAACATGGAACATGGGTCAAGTGTCCCTATCGGAGGGCAGAGAGAAGGTTGGTGCCATTGTTGCATACAACCATTCCTGGCTGAAGCTGGCATGGCGTCAACCACCTCTGAGCCTGCCCCTGCAGAGTTGACAGAATCTCTGTTACAGTGTGGCTCCTGTCCCCTAGGCAGACAAACTCAAGCACTGCATGGCATCTTTTAGCCTGACTGCTTGAGTAGCCCCTTAAGCGCTTTCGGAGCACTGCTGGTTCAGAAGACATATCTGCAGAAGAGGCCATAGAAGAAGAAGAAGAAGAGTAGGGGGTGGAGGAGAGAGCTGTGGCAGAATCATCACTAGCATTTTGGAGGCGTGGTGGCAGAACAAGCTCCAACAACACTGAACCCTATCCTGCATCCTTCCCAGCTGCCAGCAGAGTTGCCCAGTGCGCCGTGAAGGAAAGGTAACGTCCCTGCCCATGCCTGCTGGACCATGAGTCAGCGGTAATATGAACCTTACTGCTGACCACCCTGTCCAACGAGGCCAAAACATTGCCTTCCACATGCCGGTAGAGAGCCGGAATGGCATTCCATGAAAAGAAATGATGTTTTGGAACCTGCCACCGAGGTACACAGCACATTCCACAAATTCACAAAAGGGGGCAGTCTACCAGCTGAAAAGACAGCAGTTGCTGTGCTAGAAATTTGGCCAAGCTAGCATTTAGACGCTGAGCATGTGGATGGCTGGGACCAAATACATTTTTACGGTTCAGCAACTGGGGTAGGAAAATTTGCCTGCTAAAATCAATTGGTGGTGTACTGCTAGCAGATTGGCTGCAAGTACTTGGGACAACTGTTACTATACCTTCATTCCTCTCAGTGCAGGTTTTTGAGAGGACTGGAGGTATAGTAGGGCTGGAGATCCCAGATGAGGAGCAAGGAGAAGTCCGCCTTTTTCTATGATGTGGGTCTTTCAAGTGCTTTTGCCAACGGACTGCATGGCAGGTCATCAAATATCTGGTCAAGCATGTGGTGTCCAAGTGGCTGCTGTTCTGCCCACGCTTGATCCGCTTCAGACATAGGTTGCAAACAGCAACAGTGCTATCTGCTGCACACGTGTCGAAAAAGGCCCACACCAAGGAACTTTTAAAAGTCAGTGGGGAGCCAGCAGCACCCTGCACCGGCGGAGCTCTCTAATGCAATAGGGTGGCTGCCCTTAAGCTGCCCCCCTAGAGGACATCCTGCCTCGGAGTTGTGCCTCCCCCTCCTCCTCCTCCTCCTCTCTTCTCTCAGGCACCTAAGTACAGTCAGTGACCTCATCATCCCCTCCCTCCTCCCTGGCAGTATGCTGCAGCTGGGGGAACATGACTGCCAGTTTCTTGTCCTTCTTGGGCACCCCCTCTCTCTAGGTTCACGTTACTTCCTTTCTCAACCTGTGAACCAACATTGGAGCCTTCAAATCGCTGCACATCCTCCAGCAACATATAACTGACACTGTGGTCAAATAATTCTGGGGACTCCTCAGTGCATGACGGTGGGTCTTCGGAAGGAGTGACTGTGGACAAGGAGCCGGTGGAATAGGCCTCTTTGGCAGCTGTGTTGGAAGGCAAATTACTCTGAAACTGGGTGAAGGAGGATGAGGACGGCTTTGTTATCCACTCAACCAACACTTTTGCATGTTGTGGCTCAATAACATGGCCAGCAGCAGAAAAAAAGGACACGCATGCCCCACGGCCACCTGCAGAGGATGCACCGTGTCCACGACTGTTGACTGTAGACACACCGCCTGAAGTGTATTAGAAACTATACACCACCGAATACACTAATATATGTACGTACGTACATTATATATATATATACAGTGGTGTGAAAAAGTGTTTGCCCCCTTCCTCATTTCCTGTTCCTTTGCATGTTTGTCACACTTAAGTGTTTCGGAACATCAAACCAATTTAAACAATAGTCAAGGACAACACAAGTAAACACAAAATGCAATTTGTAAATGAAGTTTTTTTTTATTAAAGGTGAAAAAAAATCCAAACCATCATGGCCCTGTGTGAAAAAGTGATTGCCCCCTAAACCAATAACTGGTTGGGCCACCCTTAGCAGCAACAACTGCAACCAAGCGTTTGCGATAACGTGCAATGAGGCTTTTACAGCGTCCTGGAGGAATTTTGGCCCACTCATCTTTGCAGAATTGTCCTAATTCAGTTACATTAGAGGGTTTTCGAGCATGAACGGCCTTTTTAAGGTCATACCACAACATCTCAATAGGATTCAGGTCAGGACTTTGGCTAGGCCACTCCAAAGTCTTCTTTTTGTTTTTCTTCAGCCATTCGGTGGTGGACTTGCTGGTGTGTTTAGGATCATTGTCCTGCTGCAGAACCCAAGTTCGTTTCAGCTTGAGTACACGAACAGATGGTCGGACATTCTCCTTCAGGATCTCTTGGTAGACAGCAGAATTCATAGTTCCTTTTATCACGGCAAGTCTTCCAGGTCCTGAAGCAGCAAAACAGCCCCAGACCATCACACTACCACCACCATATTTTACTGTTGGTATAATGTTCTTTTTTCTGAAATGCAGTGTTCCTTCTACGCCAGATATACTTGGACACACACCTTCCAAAGAGTTCCACTTTTGTCTCATCGGTCCACAGAATGTTGTCCCAAAAGTCTTGGGGATCATCAAGATGTGTTGTGGAGAAATTGAGACGAGCTTTGATGTTCTTTTTGCTCAGCAGTGGTTTTCTCCTTGGAACTCTGCCATGCAGGCCATTTTTGCCCAGTCTTTTCCTGATGGTGGAGGCATGAACGCTGACCTTAACTGAGGCAAGTGAGGCCTGCAGTTCCTTGGACGTTGTTGTGGGGTCTTTTGTGACCTCTTGGATGAGTCGTCGCTGCGCTCTTGGGGTTATTTTGGGCGGCCGGCCACTCCTGGGAAGGTTCACCACTGTTCCATGTCTTCGCCATTTGTGGATAATGGCTCTCACTGTGGTTCGCTGGATTCCCAAAGCTTTGGAAATGGCTTTATAACCCTTTCCAGACTGATAGATCTCAATTACTTTCTTTCTCAATTGTTCCTGAATTTCTTTGGGTCTCGGCATGATGTGTAGCTTTTAAGGATCTTCTGGTGGACCTTACTGTGTCAAGCAGCTCCTATTTAAGTGATGCCTTGATTGTGAACAGGTGTGGCAATAATCAGGCCTGGGTGTGGCTAGAGAAATTGAACTTAGGTGTGGACAACCACAGTTATAGTATGTTTTAACAAGGGGGGCAATCACTTTTTCACACAGGGCCATGATGGTTTGGATTTTTTTTCACCTTTAATAATAAACACCTTCATTTACAAATTGCATTTTGCGTTTACTTGTGTTGTCCTTGACTATTGTTTAAATTGGTTTGATGTTCCGAAACACTTAAGTGTGACAAACATGCAAAGGAACAGGAAATGAGGAAGGGGGCAAACACTTTTTCACACCACTGTATATATATATATATATATATTCCAGGCCCCCCCCCTCCAAAAGAAATACTAGAGGAGATGGTCAGAGACTGCAGACCTGATACAAGAGATGGCCAGAGACTGCAGACATGGTACAGGAGATGGTCAGAGACTGCAGACATGGTACAGGAGATGGTCAGAGACTGCAGACATGGTCACAGACTGCAGACATGGCACAGGAGATGGTCAGAGACTGCAGACATGGCACAGGAGATGGTCAGAGACTGCAGACATGGTACAGGAGATGGTCAGAGACTGCAGACATGGTACAGGAGATGGTCAGAGACTGCAGACATGGTACAGGAGATGGTCAGAGACTGCAGACATGGTACAGGAGATGGTCAGAGACTGCAGACATGGTACAGGAGATGGTCAGAGACTGCAGACATGGTACAGGAGATGGTCAGAGACTGCAGACATGGTACAGGAGATGGTCAGAGACTGCAGACATGGTACAGGAGATGGTCAGAGACTGCAGACATGGTACAGGAGATGGTCAGAGACTGCAGACATGGTACAGGAGATGGTCAGAGACTGCAGACATGATACAGGAGATGGTCAGAGACTGCAGACATGATACAGGAGATGGTCAGAGACCGCAGACATGATACAAGAGATGGTCAGAGACCGCAGACATGATACAAGAGATGGTCAGAGACTGCAGACATGATACAGGAGACGGTCAGAGACATCAGACATGATACAGGAGACGGTCAGTGACTGCAGACATGATACAGGAGATGGTCAGAGACTGCAGACAAGGTGCGCTAAGTAGCCAGCACTAGGTTCTAATGCGCTGCTGCTGTCATGGAGACAGAGACCAGCGCTGTCAATAGCATTGCCAGGAAAGCAACCCTGGTTGTTCGCCCACCAGTCCACTGTCGGAGGATTCCCCAATCCACCTGGAATGTGTAAATGGGGGAATTGGATTATATATTTTTTTCCAGTGTAAATGACCAAACGAAAAAAAAAAAAGCGATCAATATATGGGATGCATAAGTGGCTTAGTGCTAACTGGATCTTGGAAGAACAGAGTGGGGGAGGGAAACAGATAGGGAAAGAAAGGGACAGTTCAGTGATCAATGTGTAATGCAAAATGCAGTGCTCACTCATTCAGGGACGAGGCAGGAAGTTCACACAGCTTGGAATGTGTAGCTGCTGACTGTTTTTCATATCTCCCGCGCACACCCCCCTCTCTCATCTCTCTCTCCTTCACAGCTGTACGTCGGGATAGGAGAGTGTGCGGGCCGGGCAGACACAGGGGGAGAGAGGAGGAGGAGGGGCAGCTGTATGCCATACATCGTTCATCTCCTGTCCGTTGCTGGGAGGGGGAGTGAACTTCGCTGGGCTGTGTGAGACGAGTGTCAGAGACACTTGGCTCAGCAGCTGCAGCCCCTAAATGTACACACTGATTCTCTTGTCTTACGGACGGGAGAATTAGTCTGTTTCCTCAAACTGGCACTGCATTGACTTCGGCAACCCTGATTGTTCCGCCACTCCCACGGATGTGATGACAGCTATAGTGATCTGTCTCACAGCTCCGTGGGGCTCTGCGCCTGCCCATTGGGGAGGTGAGAGGGGTGTCCAGTGTCCACAGCTACAAATCCCGAGGAGGGGGGAGAGCCTGGGTGGGGGCAGCATGCTGAGGCTACATCACCCATTGATGGGGAAAGGCTCAGCCAGCCGATCAGTGGATTGTCATCACTAGCAAAGATGCTGCTGGGAGGGGGGGGAGGAGCCGGAATGACGTCATACATAATCGATTTTGCTGGCTTACCGCATCGATTCAGAATCGGGAAGGGCAGAACCGCGATGCGGCGATCATTTTCAACACCCCTAGTAAACACTGAATATAAAGTCTATGCTAAATGCAGAGTATATTATATACACATACATTATATAAATATTGTAACATCGGGGGTTGATTTAAAGCGGTTGTATACCCATTTTTTTTTTTTTTTTTTTAAACAACCTGCAAGACAAAGCCATAATGAGCTAGTATGACTAGCATACTAGCTCATTATGCATCACTTACCTTATATCGGGGCCCCCGACGCCATCCTCGTCTCCCCCTCTAGCCACAGCCATCTCTCCACCCGGTTACTTCCGGGTATCGCCGCTCCGGCCAATCACAGCGTCGCTGCGGCGCTGTGATTGACCAGAGCAGCGAAGACGTCGCTCCGCGCATGCGCGCGGGAGACTTCAACTACGGCGAGCCTTAGTTGTGAATGGATATTAACCTGGTGAATGCACCGTTGTCTACGATGCGCGCCGTAGACAACGTTGTAAATCCTTTTGGAAAATATCTCCTAAACCGTATAGGTTTAGGAGATATTTCTTGTACCTACAGGTAAGCCTTAATCTAGGCTTACCTGTAGGTGCAAGTTAAAAATAAGGGTATACAACCACTTTAACTTAAGGGTAGAGCTTACCAGTGAGCTGAGTCCATGCCAGATATCCTATTTTAAGGGCTTGTAGGCCCACTTTTATTAAAGAAAGAAAATGTCCAATAACAGAAGCTTTCCACAGCAACAATGTAAGTAAAACCAAAAATACCAAGCCACCTGGCTCTCTTTTGTAGTACTGCTGCTCCGATTTATGCTTCAGCCCTCTCGGCTCTTTAACAGAGTTCCTGTACACCCAGTACCTCAGCACTCTTTTCCAGCCCACAGGCTTGGACCCTCTGTCTGCTCTGACAGACAGACCTATGCTGACATGCACACTTCTCCCTTGCTTGCCTGGACTCCTCAGGAGGGTGGAGCCCAGAACCATGGTCAGGTGTCTACAAATAGCCCAGCACACACCTGACCAGTCAGTAAGCTGGTGGATCTCAAAACCTGGACCCAGGACTGGGGATTTCATCCCACCTGGATCGATACGAAATCCCCGGGCTCCAGATCCCAAAACAGATTTTATTAAACAATGAGGAAACTGAAAAGCCAGTTTCCTCCCAAATAAGCAAATAAACTGGAGCCCCTCAACCTGCCTGGTTGAGAATCCTCCGTCCAAACACTGGTGGGGTACCTCACTACCACAATATATATATATATATATATATATATATATATATATATATATTATACACACACACACACTAGACTGACTGTGTGTATGTATGTGTATATATATATATATATATATATATATATATATATATATATATATCAAATAGGGATGAGCTTCGAGTTCGAGTCAAACCCATGTTCGACTCAAACATCGTCTGTTTGTCTGTTTGCCGAATTCCGAAGATTATGGGCTGTTCGCGACAAATTCGAGTGGCGCGTCACGGCATCGCAGTGCATTGCTGGCTGCTGATTGGCCAAGCATGCTTTGGCAAATCACAGCGCAGAAAAAATGGAGAGCTTTGGCCAATTATGTTTCAGGGGGTTTAGTACACGCCCCACACTATATAAGGCCGCCTGCATGGCGGCCTTGTGTAGTGTGTTGCGGTGGTGGTGGTGGTTAAAGACTAGGGATGAGCCGAACACCCCTGGGTTCGGTTCGCACCAGAACCCGCGAACGGACCTAAAGTCCGTGCGAGCATAAAAACCCTATTAGTTACAATGGATGCGAACGTTCGAAATCAAAAGTGCTAATTTTAAAGGCTAATATGCATGTTATTGTCATAAAAAGTGTTTGGGGACCTGGGTCCTGCCCCAGGGGACATGTATCAATGCAATTTTTTTTTTTTTAAACTGACGCTTTTTCAGGAGCAGTGATTTTAATAATGCTTAAAGTGAAACAATAAAAGTGTAATATTCCTTTAAATTTCGTACCTGGGGGGTGTGTATAGTATGCCTGTGAAGGGGCGCATGTTTCCTGTGCTTAGAACTGTCCCTGCAAAAAGTGTAATTTTTGCAGGAAAAAAAGCTATTTAAAATCACTTGCGGCTAATGAATTGACGGCTCCCGTAACACAGAGAACAGTCATTCATTGAAAGCCATTGATAAAAAAAAAGTCATTGATAAAAAAGATTTTTTTTTTTTTAAAAAAGCGTGGGGGTTCCCCCAAATTCAATAACCAGGCCCTTCAGGTTTGCTATGGATATTAAGGGGGACCCCAGCCCAAAAAAAAAAAAAAATGGCGTGGGGTCCCCCTCAAAATCCATCCCAGACCCTTGAGGTCTGGGATGGATTTTAAGGGGAACCCCGGCCAAAAAACAAAACAAAAAAATGGCGTGGGGTCCCCCTCAAAATCCATACCAGACCCTTATCCGAGCACGCAACCTGGCAGGCCGCAGGAAAAGAGGGGGGACGAGAGCGCCCCCCCTCCCTCCTGAACCGCTCCAGGCCACATGCCCTCAACATTGGGAGGGTGCTTTGGGGGTCTGAGACCCCCAAAGCACCTTGTCCCCATGTTGATGAGGACAAGGGCCTCGTCCCCACAACCCTGGCCATTGGTTGTGGGGGTCTGCGGGCGGGGGGCTTATCAGAATCTGGAAGCCCCCTTTAACAAAAGTACCCCTACCATTTCACCAAAAAAGTGTCAAAAAAAATAAAAATGACAATTCCTTTATTAAACTCTTTTTTCTTCTGGTCTTCTTCCTTCTTCCTTTCTTCATCCTTCGGTTTCTTCATCTTCTCCTTCCGGCATCTTCTTCCATCATCTTCTTCCTCCGATTCTGTTGTTCTTGCTCTGGTCTTCTCGTCCGGCATCTTCTTCCAAGGCGTCCGGGTCACTTCTTGGGCCGCTCCGCGCAATGGGAGGCTCCCGCTGTGTGAGGCTTCGCTGCGTCTGACAGGTCTTTTATAACGGAGGGCGGGGCCACCTGGTGACCCCGCCCTCCTCTGACCTCATGGGGAAAGCCATAGAGAATTCCCCATGACGTCCCTGTGCGTCAGAGGGGGGCGGGGCAGCGAAGCCTCACACAGCGGGAGCCTCCCATTGTGCGGAGCGGCCCAGAAGAGATGCCGACGCCATGGAAGAAGATGCCGGACGAGAAGACCAGAGCAAGAAGAAGCGGATCGGAGGAAGAAGATGATGGAAGAAGAAGATGGAAGAAGATGCCGGAAGGAGAAGATGAAGAAACCGAAGGATGAAGAGAGGAAGAAGGAAGACCAGAAGAAAGAAGATTTTAATAAAGGAATTGTCAAAGACCGTCTCCTGTCATTTTTACAATTTTTGACACTTTTTTGGTGAAATGGTAGGGGTACTTTTGTACCCCTTACCATTTTACACAGGGGGGGGTGGGATCTGGGGGTCCCCTTGTTAAAGGGGGCTTCCAGATTCCGATAATCCCCCCCCGCCCGCAGACCCCCACAACCAATGGCCAGGGTTGTGGGGATGAGGCCCTTGTCCTCATCAACATGGGGACAAGGTGTTTTGGGGGTCTCAGACCCCCAAAGCACCCTCCCAATGTTGAGGGCATGTGGCCTGGTACGGTTCAGGAGGGAGGGGGGGTGCTCTCGTCCCCCCCTCTTTTCCTGCGGCCTGCCAGGTTGCGTGCTCGGATAAGGGTCTGGTATGGATTTTGAGGGGGACCCCACGCCGTTTTTTTGGGGGGTTTTTGGCCGGGGTTCCCCTTAAAATCCATCCCAGACCTCAAGGGTCTGGGATGGATTTTGAGGGGGACCCCACGCCATTTTTTTTTGTTTTGGCTGGGGTCCCCCTTAATATCCATAGCAGACCTGAAGGGCCTGGTTATTGAATTTGGGGGGACCCCCACGCTTTTTTTTTTTAATTTTTTTTTTTTTTTTTATCAATGACTTTTTTTTTATCAATGGCTTTCAATGAATGACTGTTCTCTGTGTTACGGGGGCCGTCAATTCATTAGCCGCGAGTGATTTTAAATAGCTTAAATAGTTCTAAGCACAGGAAACATGCGCCCCTTCACAGGCATATTATAGACACCCCCCAGATGTGATACTGCAATGCTGTACTAACAGCACGCACACACTCATCCCCAGAATCATAGCACATAATGTCAGCAGTCAGCAGCACATAACACTGACACTGGAACACAACACAATATGTGAGGCCGCTGGCGCGGCGGCCTTTTATACTGTGGGGCGTGTACTAAACCCCCTGAGCTATAATTGGCCACAGGCATCCTGCCCGGAACACGGGGCCCATCCCTATTAAAGACATAGAGAGAGAGAGAGACAGTGTCATTTAATTTGAGTTAGATAGAGTAGGCAGGCGAGTCAGTTAGCTTCAATTACAGTGTATAGAGGATATATATGCATCCCAGGTGTGTTGTGTATATATATTTATACACTGTATTCAGTTTAGCTAGATCCGTTCCTGTTATTCTCTTCATAATATACTGACAGGTAGGGAGCTGCGGTATTTTCACTTAGTGTACTGTGTCCTTTGCACAGTGTGCACCTAAAGCTTTACCTGTTTACAATTGCCGGTGTTCTCATACAAATACAGGCAGGGAGCTGCAGTATTTTGTTTTAGTGTCCTTTGCACAGTGTGAACCTAAAGCTTTACCTGAATACTATTACCGGTGTTCTCATACAAATACAGGCAGGGAGCTGCAGTATTTTGTTTTAGTGTCCTTTGCACAGTGTGCACCTAAAGCTTACCCAGATACAATTGCCGGTGTTCTCATACTAATAATACTACAGGCAGGCAGTTGATTCTGCTAGCTGCAGTATAATCAGTATATATATACGTCCCAGCTTTGTGCAGCTACATCTCCCTGCAGGCCATTAGTATGTCTGGAAGTCCAACAAGGAGAGGCAGACAGTCACAAGCCAATAAAAGAGGGCAAGCAGGCTCTGTGTCTAGAGGCAACAGTGCTGGTCGTGGACACGGAGCATCCTCATCAGCACGTGGCCATGGGACACGCTTGTCCTTTTTTTCGGCAGCTGGCCGTGTTGAGCCGCAACATGCTGAAGACCTGGTAGAGTGGATGATCAAGCCGTCCTCATCCTCCTCATCCTGTCTCACTCAGGGTACTTTGTCTGGTAAAGCAGCTGCTAACGCGGCCTCTTCCATCGGCTCAATGGCATCAGTCACTCCTTCCCTAGCCCCACCATGTCCTCCTGAGGAGTCCCCCGAACTGTTTGACCACAGTGTTGGGTACATGCTCCAGGAGGATGCCCAGCGTTTTGAAGGGTCTGATGATGGTACCCAGCTAGAGGAAGGCAGTAACGTGAGCCCAGAGAGAGGGGGTGCCCAAGAAGGACAGCAATCTGGCAGTCATGTTCCCCCAGCTGCAGCATACTGCCAGGTTTGCTCCAGTGATGAGGAGGGTGGGGATGATGAGGTCACTGACTCCACGTGGGTGCCTGATAGGAGAGAGGAGGAGGAGAAGGCACATCTCCAACGAGGCAGGATGCCCTCCAGGGGCCAGCTTAAGGGCAGCACACCGACTGCATCACACCGCAGAGCTCCGCATGTGCAGGGCGCTGCTGTCTGTGCATGTTAATTCCAAAAGTTCTTTGGTGTGGGCCTTTTTTGAGCATCAGATCGCAATGCTGCTATTTGCAACATATGTCTCAAGCGTATCTCGCATGGCAAAAACATCAGCCGCTTGGGCACCACATGCTTGACCAGACATATGTCGACCTGCCATGCAGCTCGTTGGCAAGCGCACATTAAAGACCCACACCAAAGAACAAACCGGACCTCTCCTTGCTCCTCATCAGCTGGGATCTCCAACCCCACTATACATTCAGTCCTCTCTGAAACCTGCACTGAGAGGAATGAAGGTGTAGAATTAGGTGTGTCACAGCCAAGTACTTTCAGGCAATCTGTTATCGGTACACTGACGTCCGATTGTACCAGGCAAATTTCCCTGCCCCAGCTGCTGCACCGCTGAAAGAAGTTCACTCCCAGCCATCCACATGCCCAGCGGTTGAATGGTAGCTTGGCTAAATTGCTAGCACTTCAACGGCTGCCTTTTCAGTTGGTAGACTCTGCCCCCTTCCATGAGTTTGTGGAATGTGCGGTTCCTCAGTGGCAGGTTCCCAAACGCCACTTTTTCTCACAGAAGGCGATTCCGGCTCTCTACCGGCATGTCGAAGGCAATGTCTTGGCCTCGCTGGACAGGGCGGTCAGTGGTAAGGTGCATATTACCGCTGACTCATGGTCCAGCAGGCATGGACAGGGACGTTACCTATCTTTCACGGCGCATTGGGTGACTCTGCTGGCAGCCGGGAAGGATGCAGGACAAGGTGCAGTAGTGTTGGAGGTTGTTCCACCACCACGTCTCCAAAATGCTACTACTGGTGATTCTGACACACCTCTCTCCTCCACCCCCTCCTCTTCTTCTTAGTCCATGGCCTCTTCCTGTGCTTTGTCCTCGGAACCAGCGGTGCTCCGTAGGCATTCAAGGGGCTATGCAAGTACGCAGGCAAAAAGATGCCATGCGGTGCTTGCGCTGGTGTGCTTGGGGGACAGGAGCCACACTGGGGGTAAGATTCTGTCAGCTCTGCAGTGGCAGACTGAGAGGTGATTGAGCCACGCCAGCTTAAGCCAGGAATGGTGGTTTGCGACAATGGCACTAACCTCCTCTCCACCCTCAAAAAGGGACAACTTATCCATGTGCCCTGTTTGGCTCACGTCCTTAACTTGGTGGTGCAGCGGTTCTTGGGCAGGTACCCGGGCTTACAGGATGTCCTGAGGCAGGCCAGGAAAGTCTGTGTGCATTTCCACCAGTCATATAATGCCAAGGGTGGGGCTGACTGACCTCCAAAAGGAATTTAACCTGCCCAAGAATCGAATAATATGAAACATGCCCCCCAGGTGGAACTCAACGTTGGCCATGCTGCAGCAGCTGCACACGCAGCAGAGGGCCATCAATGAGTATCTGTGCAACTATGGCACCAGGACAGGGTCAGGGGAGCTTGTTTTTCCCCACGCCAGTGGGCCATGATCAGGCATGCATGCACTGTCCTGTCACCATTTGAGAAGGCCACGAGGATGGTGAGCAGTGACAGTGCATGCATCAGTGACACTGTCCCTCTTGTCCACCTGTTGTAGCACACGCTGGGTGGAATAATGGACAGTGTTCCTGCTGGCCTGCTGATCACACAGGAAGAGGAGGAGGAGGAGGATTGTGTTAGCATGGAGGTGGAGTCTAGCACTCAGCATCAGCAGCAGTCTTTAAGGGATCATTTACCGTCCCAAGAAACCCATGGACTTGTACGTGGCTGGGAGGAGGTGGCTGCGGATCATGTCATCCTCAGTGACCCAGAATACTCCAGACCAAATGCATCAGCTAACCTACGCTGCATGGCCTCCCTGATCCTGCAAAGCCTGCGGAAGGATCCTCGTATTCATCGGATCAAGGAGAGGGATCATTACTGGCTGGCAACCCTCCACGGTTACAAGGGTAAGGTTGTGGACCTTATCTTGCAGTCGCAGAGGGAGCAGAGGATAAAGGCTTTGCAGAAAGGTCTGTGCAACGCGTTCCCAGAGACTGGGAGGTTACAAATTCCTGGTCCTGGACAACGTGTTGCTGAGGCTTTGGTCAGTCACAGAAGGAGCGTTCGAGAAGGTGGCCGCCTGACCGATGCGTTCAGACTATTTTTTAGTCCGCAGCCCCAAAGGTATGATTGGTTCCAGCAACCATCGCCAGTGTCTGATTTACATGGTGCAGGAATACCTAGGGGCAAGATCAGACTTGGACATCTTTCCCTCCAAAAATCCTCTGGGTTACTGGGTCTTGAGGATGGATCACTGGGCAGAGCTTGCACAGTATGCAATTGGGTTACTGGCCTGTCCTGCATACAGTGTTCTTTCGGAACGCATATTCAGTGCTACTGGAGGCTTTGTAACCGATCACAGGGTGCGCCTGTCCACCGACTCGGTTGATCGACTGACATTCATAAAAATGAATCAGTCTTGGATCACCACCAGCTACCAAGCACCTGATGCTGATGTAACCAAATAATTTTTTTTGAAATGTCAGATCCCTTTAAGACTGCCTATGCCGATGCTGAGTGACTATCCTGTTATGCTGAGTGACTATCTTCTTCCTCCTCAATGATCATGCTGATAGCTTGGTTCTGGGCGCCGCCACCAGTGGCTAAGGCCCAATTTTTCAGCCCCTGTTTAACAAGGGCATATAATTACAATTTTTGATGCAATACTTTGCAGCAGGGCTCATTCCTGCGCTCCAACTAGAGTTTCTCCAACTAGAGTTTCTGTAAGGTGTTGCGGCACCAGTGCCTAAGGCCCAAGTTTTCTGCCCCTGTTCAACAGGGACATGTAATTACAATTCTTGATCTAATATTTCACAGCAGGGCCCATTCCTGCGCCCACCAAGAGTAACTGTGAGGGCTTACAGTGTTGTGGCAACATCACCACCAAAGGCCCAATTTTTCTGCCCCTGTTCAACAGGTGCATGTAATTACAATTCTTGATATATTTCACAGCAGGGCCCGTTCCAGAGCCCAGCAAGAGTAACTGTGAGGACTTACAGTGTTGTGGCACCACCACCAAAGGCCCAATTTTTCTACCACTGTTCAACAATGGCATGTAATTACAATACTTGATATAATAGTTCACAGCAGGGCGTTCCAGCGCCCACCAAAAGTAACTGTGAGGGCTTACAGTGTTGTGGCAACACCAACACCTAAGGCCCAAATTTCGGCAGAGCATATAGGGCAGGCCCCTACTTTCAAACATCCAACTTACAAACAACTCCTACTTGCAAGCGTAAGGAGACAACAGGAAGTGAGATGAAATCTACCCCTAGGAAGTGAAATTCTTTCCTGTAAGAGTTGATATAGGAAAAACGTGTCTCCTCTCCACTGATGCTTTATCACCAATCCTTGTTTCACTAAAAATCCCAAATTTTCAAAAAACATTTGTCATTGGGACAGAAAGTGAGGTGAAATCTTCTGAAGAGGTGCACAGACAGCAAAACAAATGTTACAGGGGTGATAACCCTTCCCTATGTTTTCCAAAAAGATTAAAAATTGATTTTTTTGGCTGGAGCTACACTTTAAAAATGTACCAGTTCAAAATTACAAACAGGTTCTACTTAACAACAAACCTACAGTCCCTGTCTTGTTTGCACCGCCTGTATACTGCTGTTCAGAGTATATAGGGCCTGGGGGCCCCACGCCTTTCCTTTTTTTAATTTGGGTGCGGGGTTCCCCTTAATATCCATACAGAAAGAATATGTATAGTTTGTCTTCAGCAACTATGACTCCATCTTATGTTTAGTATCCATTTTAGTACTTCTTGCTAAGTTGTCAATAACTTGTCCTTTGCTTTAGGAATGTGCCTACACAGATTCCCATGAAGCTATTTCTGTTAGATAATTTTTTTCTGTAAAAAATTGATACTGATTACTAGGGATGAGCCGAACACCCCCGGGTTCAGTTCGAACCAGAACCTTCGAACCGACCGAAAGTTTGCGCGAATTTTCGAACCCTATACGTTATAATGGACGCAAACGTTCGAAATCAAAAGTGCTAATTACAACGGCCAATATGCATGTTAATGTCATAAAACAGGTTTGGGGACCCGGGTCCTGCCCCAGGGGAAATATATCAATGCAAAAAAAACTTTTAAAAACTAACGTTTTTTCGGGAGCAGTCATTTTAATGATGCATAAAGTGAAAAAAAAAAAAGTGAAATTTTCCTTTAAATATGGTACCTGGGGGGTGTCTAAAGTATGCCTGTGAAGTGGCATGTGTTTCCCGTGTTTAGAACTGTCCTTGCACAAAATGACATTTGTAAAGGAAAAAAAGAAGCCATTTAAAATCACTTGCGGCTTTAATGGCATGTCTTGTCCTGGCCGCCATATGGCTGAAAATCCTTGAGAAAAATGGCATGGCTACCCCATCACCCCCCCCCCCCACCCCAGCCCCTTTGGGTCTTGTATGGATATTAAGGGGGACCCCGCACCCAAAATAAAACCCTATACCTACAACCCTATATACTCTGAGCAGCAGTATATAGGTGGTGCAAACAAGACACGGACTGTAGGTTTGTTCTTAAGTAGAATCTGAACAGGTACATTATGAAGTGTAGCTCCATCCCAAAAAAATCTATTTTTAGGCTTTTTGGAGAACATAGGGAGGGGTTATCACCCCTGTAACATTTGCTGTCTTTGCACATCTGTTCAGAACATGTCACCTCACTTTCCGTCCCAATGACAAATGTTTTTGGAAAAGTGGGGTTTAAATTGAAACAAGGATTGGTGATAAAGCATCAGTAGAGAGGAGATACCTTTTTCCCAAATTAAATCTAACAGCATAGAATTTCCCTTCCTAGGGGTAGATTTCCTCTCACTTCCTGTTTTCTATTTCCGTTTGCAAGTAGGAGTCGTTTGTAAGTTGGATGTTTGAAAGTAGGGGCCTGGCGTATATACTCTGCAGAAATTTGCCCTATTAGATGTTGGTGTAGCCACAAGACTGGTGGGCACAGGAATGGGCCCTGCTGTGAGTTAATAGATCAAGATTTGTACTTGCATGCACCTGTTGAACCGGGCAGAAAAATTGGGCCTGTGGTGGTGGTGGTGGTGGTGGACGGTGTTGCCACAAGACTGTAAGCTCTCACAGTTACTCTTGGTGGGCGCAGGAATGGGCCCTGCTGTGAGTTATTAGATCAAGATTTGTAATTGCATGCACCTGTTGAACAGGGCAGAAAAATTGGGCCTTTGGTGGTGGTGGTGGTGGTGGTGGACGGTGTTGCCACAAGACTGTAAGCCCTCACAGTTACTCTTGGTGGGCGCAGGAATGGGCCCTGCTGTGAGTTATTAGATCAAGATTTGTAATTGCATGCACCTGTTGAACAGGGCAGAAAAATTGGGCCTTTGGCGGTGGTGGTGGACGGTGTTGCCACAAGACTGTAGGCCCTCATAGTTACTCTTGGTGGGCGCAGGAATGGGCCCTGCTGTGAACTATTAGATCAAGATTTGTAATTACACGCCCCTGTTAAACAGGGGCTGAAAAATTGTGCCTTAGACATTGGTGCTGGTGCCACAACACTGCAACCCCTCACAGATACTGTACTCTTAGCACAGCAATGAGACCTGTTGCAAAGCATTGCCTAAAAATTGTAATTACACGCCCCAACAGGAGCTGAAAAATTGTGCCTTAGGCACTGGTGCCACAACACTGCAACCCCTCACAGATACTATACTTGGAGCACAGCAGTCACACGTGTTGCGAAGCATTTTTTTTTTTAAAAATTGTAATTACACGCCCCTGTTAAACAGGGGCTGAAAAATTGTGCCTTAGGCACTGGTGCTGGTGTCACAACACTGCAACCCCTCACAGATACTGTACTTGGAGCACAGCAGTCACACGTGTTGCGAAGCATTTTTTAAAAAAATTGTAATTACACGCCCCTGTTAAACAGGGGCTGAAAAATTGTGCATTAGGCACTGGTGCTGGTGCCACAACACTGCAACCCCTCACAGATACTGTACTTGGAGCACAGCAGTCACACGTGTTGCGAAGCATTTTTTTTTAAATTGTAATTACACGCCCCTGTTAAACAGGGGCTGAAAAATTGTGCCTTAGGCACTGGTGCTGGTGCCACAACACTGCAACCCCTCACAGATACTGTACTTGGAGCACAGCAGTCACACGTGTTGCGAAGCATTTTTTTTTTTTAAAAAAATTGTAAGTACACGCCCCTGTTATACAGGGGCTGAAAAATTGTGCCTTAGGCACTGGTGTGGTGGCATGGATCATTGAGGAGGAGGAAGAGGATAGTCAGTGAACATAACAGGACAGTCACTCAGCATCAGCATAGGCAGTCTTGAAGGGATGTGACATTATAAATTATTCCGTTATATCCGCTTCAGGTGCCTGGTAGCTGGTGGTGATCCAAGACTGATTCATTTTGATGGCGCACCCTATGATCGGTGACAAATCCTCCAGCAGCACTGAATGTGCGTTCGGAAAGAACGCTGGAGGCAGGACAGGCCAGTAGCTCAATTGCATACTGTGCAAGCTCTGGCCAGTGATCCATCCTCAGGACCCAGTAAGCCAGAGGATTTTCGGTGGGAAAGGTGTCCAAGTCTGACCTTGCCCCAAGGTATTCCTGCACCATGTATATCAGACGCTGGCGATGGTTGCTGGAACCGATCATACCTTGGGGCTGCGGACTAAAAAATTGTCTGAACGCATCGGTCAGACGTCCACCTTCCCCATCGCTCCTTCTGCTACTGACCGAAGCCTCAGCAACTCGTCGCCCAGGACCAGGAGTTTGTAACCTCCAAGTTTCTGGGAACGCGTTGCACAGACCTTTCTGCAAGGCCTCCCTGAGATGTCTCATCCTCTGCTCCCTCTGCGACGGCAAGATAAGGTCAGCAACCTTACCCTTGTACCGTGGATCAAGGAGAGTGGCCAGCCAGTAATGGTCCCTCTCCTTGATCCGAAGAACACGAGGATCCTTCCGCAGGCTTTGCAGGATCAGGGAGGCCATGCAGCGTAGGTTAGCTGAGGCATTCGGTCCGGAGTCTTCTGGGTCACTGAGGATGACATGATCGCCAGCCACCTCCTCCCAGCCACGTACAAGTCCACTGGTTTGTTGGGACTGTACATCATCCCTAAAAGACTGCTGCTGCTGATGCTGAGTGCCAGGCTCCACCTCCATGCTCACACAATCCTCCTCCTCCTCATCCTCATTCTCTTCCTGTGTGATGGGTGGGACAGAAGAAACACTGTCCGGATAAAGGGGGCCTTGAGAGGCAAGGAAGTCCTCCTCTTCCTGCCTCTGTTCTGCCTCAAGTGCCCTGTCCATTATCCCACGCAGCGTATGCTCCAACAGGTGGACAAGAGGTACAGTGTCACTGATGCATGCACTGTCACTGCTCACCATCCTCGTGGCCTCCTCAAATGGTGAGAGGACAGTGCATGCATCCCTGATCATGCTCCACTGACGTGGGGAAAAAAAAACAAGCTCCCCTGACCTTGTCCTGGTGCCGTAGTCGCAAAGGTACTCATTGATGGCCCTCTGCTGTGCGTGTGCAGTCGCTGCAGCATGGCCAACGTTGAGTTCCACCTGGTGGGCATGTCACATATTAGGCGGTTCTTGGGCAGGTTCAGCTCCTTTTGCAGCTCAGTCAGCCGAGCACTGGCATTATAAGATCGGCGGAAATGCACATAGACTTTCCTGGCCTGCCGCAGGACATCCTGTAAGCCTGGGAACCTGCCCAAGAACCGCTGCACCACCAGGTTGAGGACGTGAGCCATACAGGGCACCCATGGACTTGTACGTGGCTGGGAGGAGGTGGCTGCGGATCATGTCATCCTCAGTGACCCAGAATACTCCAGACCAAATGCATCAGCTAACCTACGCTGTATGGCCTCCCTGATCCTGCAAAGCCTGCGGAAGGATCCTCGTATTCATCGGATCAAGGAGAGGGATCATTACTGGCTGGCAACCCTCCACGGTTACAAGGGTAAGGTTGTGGACCTTATCTTGCCGTCGCAGAGGGAGCAGAGGATAAAGGCTTTGCAGAAAGGTCTGTGCAACGCGTTCCCAGAGACTGGGAGGTTACAAATTCCTGGTCCTGGACAACGTGTTGCTGAGGCTTTGGTCAGTCACAGAAGGAGCGTTCGAGAAGGTGGCCGCCTTACCGATGCGTTCAGACAATTTTTTAGTCCGCAGCCCCAAAGGTATGATTGGTTCCAGCAACCATCGCCAGCGTCTGATTTACATGGTGCAGGAATACCTAGGGGCAAGATCAGACTTGGACATCTTTCCCACCAAAAATCCTCTGGGTTACTGGGTCTTGAGGATGGATCACTGGGCAGAGCTTGCACAGTATGCAATTGGGTTACTGGCCTGTCCTGCATACAGCGTTCTTTCGGAACGCATATTCAGTGCTACTGGAGGCTTTGTAACCGATCACAGGGTGCGCCTGTCCACCGACTCGGTTGATCGACTGACATTCATAAAAATGAATCAGTCTTGGATCACCACCAGCTACCAAGCACCTGATGCTGATGTAACCGAATAATTTTTTTTGAAATGTCAGATCCCTTTAAGACTGCCTATGCCGATGCTGAGTGACTATCCTGTTATGCTGAGTGACTATCTTCTTCCTCCTCAATGATCATGCTGATAGCTTGTAAGAACATTTTTGGTTCTGGGCGCCGCCACCAGTGGCTAAGGCCCAATTTTTCAGCCCCTGTTTAACAAGGGCATGTAATTACAATTTTTGATGCAATACTTTGCAGCAGGGCTCATTCCTGCACTCCAACTAGAGTTTCTGTAAGGTGTTGCGGCACCAGTGCCTAAGGCCCAATTTTTCTGCCCCTGTTCAACAGGGATATGTAATTACAATTCTTGATCTAATATTTCACAGCAGGGCCCATTCCTGCGCCCACCAAGAGTAACTGTGAGGCCTTACAGTGTTGTGGCAACATCACCACCAAAGGCCCAATTTTTCTGCCCCTGTTCAACAGGTGCATGTAATTACAATTCTTGATATATTTCACAGCAGGGCCCGTTCCAGCGCCCACCAAGAGTAACTGTGAGGACTTACAGTGTTGTGGCACCACCACCAAAGGCCCAATTTTTCTACCACTGTTCAACAATGGCATGTAATTACAGTTCTTGATATAATAGTTCACAGCAGGGCGTTCCAGCGCCCACCAAAAGTAACTGTGAGGGCTTACAGTGTTGTGGCAACACCAACACCTAAGGCCCAAATTTCGGCAGAGCATATAGGGCAGGCCCCTACTTTCAAACATCCAACTTACAAACAACTCCTACTTGCAAGCGTAAGGAGACAACAGGAAGTGAGATGAAATCTACCCCTAGGAAGTGAAATTCTTTCCTGTAAGAGTTGATATAGGAAAAACGTGTCTCCTCTCCACTGATGCTTTATCACCAATCCTTGTTTCACTAAAAATCCCAAATTTTCAAAAAACATTTGTCATTGGGACAGAAAGTGAGGTGAAATCTTCTGAAGAGGTGCACAGACAGCAAAACAAATGTTACAGGGGTGATAACCCTTCCCTATGTTTTCCAAAAAGATTAAAAATAGATTTTTTTGGCTGGAGCTACACTTTAAAAATGTACCAGTTCAAAATTACAAACAGGTTCTACTTAACAACAAACCTACAGTCCCTGTCTTGTTTGCACCGCCTGTATACTGCTGTTCAGAGTATATAGGGCCTGGGGGCCCCACGCCTTTCCTTTTTTTAATTTGGGTGCGGGGTTCCCCTTAATATCCATACAGAAAGAATATGTATAGTTTGTCTTCAGCAATTATGACTCCATCTTATGTTTAGTATCCATTTTAGTACTTCTTGCTAAGTTGTCAATAACTTGTCCTTTGCTTTAGGAATTTGCCTACACAGATTCCCATAAAGCTATTTCTGTTAGATAATTTTTTTCTGTAAAAAATTTATACTGATTACTAGGGATGAGCCGAACACCCCCGGGTTCAGTTCGAACCAGAACCTTCGAACCGACCGAAAGTTTGCGCGAATTTTCGAACCCTATACGTTATAATGGACGCAAACGTTCGAAATCAAAAGTGCTAATTACAACGGCCAATATGCATGTTAATGTCATAAAACAGGTTTGGGGACCCGGGTCCTGCCCCAGGGGAAATATATCAATGCAAAAAAAACTTTTAAAAACTAACGTTTTTTCGGGAGCAGTCATTTTAATGATGCATAAAGTGAAAAAAAAAAAAAGTGAAATTTTTCCTTTAAATATGGTACCTGGGGGGTGTCTAAAGTATGCCTGTGAAGTGGCATGTGTTTCCCGTGTTTAGAACTGTCCTTGCACAAAATGACATTTGTAAAGGAAAAAAAGAAGCCATTTAAAATCACTTGCGGCTTTAATGGCATGTCTTGTCCTGGCCGCCATATGGCTGAAAATCCTTGAGAAAAATGGCATGGCTACCCCATCACCCCCCCCCCACCCCAGCCCCTTTGGGTCTTGTATGGATATTAAGGGGGACCCCGCACCCAAAATAAAACCCTATACCTACAACCCTATATACTCTGAGCAGCAGTATATAGGTGGTGCAAACAAGACACGGACTGTAGGTTTGTTCTTAAGTAGAATCTGAACAGGTACATTATGAAGTGTAGCTCCATCCCAAAAAAATCTATTTTTAGGCTTTTTGGAGAACATAGGGAGGGGTTATCACCCCTGTAACATTTGCTGTCTTTGCACATCTGTTCAGAACATGTCACCTCACTTTCCGTCCCAATGACAAATGTTTTTGGAAAAGTGGGGTTTAAATTGAAACAAGGATTGGTGATAAAGCATCAGTAGAGAGGAGATACCTTTTTCCCAAATTAAATCTAACAGCATAGAATTTCCCTTCCTAGGGGTAGATTTCCTCTCACTTCCTGTTTTCTATTTCCGTTTGCAAGTAGGAGTCGTTTGTAAGTTGGATGTTTGAAAGTAGGGGCCTGGCGTATATACTCTGCAGAAATTTGCCCTATTAGATGTTGGTGTAGCCACAAGACTGGTGGGCACAGGAATGGGCCCTGCTGTGAGTTAATAGATCAAGATTTGTACTTGCATGCACCTGTTGAACCGGCATAAAAATTGGGCCTTTGGTGGTGGTGGTGGTGGTGGTGGTGGACGGTGTTGCCACAAGACTGTAAGCTCTCACAGTTACTCTTGGTGGGCGCAGGAATGGGCCCTGCTGTGAGTTATTAGATCAAGATTTGTAATTGCATGCACCTGTTGAACAGGGCAGAAAAATTGGGCCTTTGGTGGTGGTGGTGGTGGACGGTGTTGCCACAAGACTGTAAGCCCTCACAGTTACTCTTGGTGGGCGCAGGAATGGGCCCTGCTGTGAGTTATTAGATCAAGATTTGTAATTGCATGCACCTGTTGAACAGGGCAGAAAAATTGGGCCTTTGGCGGTGGTGGTGGACGGTGTTGCCACAAGACTGTAGGCCCTCATAGTTACTCTTGGTGGGCGCAGGAATGGGCCCTGCTGTGAACTATTAGATCAAGATTTGTAATTACACGCCCCCTGTTAAACAGGGGCTGAAAAATTGTGCCTTAGACATTGGTGCTGGTGCCACAACACTGCAACCCCTCACAGATACTGTACTCTTAGCACAGCAATGAGACCTGTTGCAAAGCATTGCCTAAAAATTGTAATTACACGCCCCAACAGGAGCTGAAAAATTGTGCCTTAGGCACTGGTGCCACAACACTGCAACCCCTCACAGATACTATACTTGGAGCACAGCAGTCACACGTGTTGCGAAGCATTTTTTTTTAAAAATTGTAATTACACGCCCCTGTTAAACAGGGGCTGAAAAATTGTGCCTTAGGCACTGGTGCTGGTGCCACAACACTGCAACCCCTCACAGATACTGTACTTGGAGCACAGCAGTCACACGTGTTGCGAAGCATTTTT
>CM053036.1:195838645-195961695 GCA_028564925.1 Lithobates sylvaticus | reverse complement strand
CTCGCATCAAATTCGTGTGATGCGAGCGGCCCCGCAATGCATTGCGGCCCGCGCAGTGCAATGCTGGCTGATGATTGGCCAAGCATGCACTGTGACCCCGCATGCTTGGCCAATCACAGCGCCGGCGGCCTTGCATATTCTGTTTCAGTCAGTGTCAGCGTGTCAGTGTGCTGCTGACAAGATATGCTATATTTCTGGGATTTGTGTGTGCGTGCTGTTAGAACAGCATTGCAGTATCACATCTGGGGGGGTGTCTATAGGTGGCCTGTGAAGGGGGGCAGGTTTCCTGTGCTTAGAACTTTCCCTGCAAAAAAGTGTCATTTTTTGCAGGAAAAAATCTATTTAAAAGCACTCGCGGCTAATGAATTGATGGCTCCTGTAACACAGAGAACTGTCATTCATTAATAAAAAACAAAAAAAAAGCATGGGGTCCCCCCAAATTCAATAACCAGGCCCTTCAGGTCTGGGATGGATATTAAGGGGAACCCCGGCCAAAAAAAAAAAAAATGGCGTAGGGTCCCCCTCAAAATCCATACCAGACCCTTATCCGAGCACGCAACCTGGCAGGCCGCAGGAAAAGAGGGGGGGACGAGAGCGCCCCCCCTCCCGCCTGAACCGTACCAGGCCACATGCCCTCAACATTGGGAGGATGCTTTGGGGGTCTAAGACCCCCAAAGCACCTTGTCCCCATGTTGATGAGGACAAGGGCCTCTTCCCCACAACCGTGCCCGGTGGTTGTGGGGGTCTGCGGGCGGGGGGCTTATCGGAATCTGGAAGCCCCCTTTATCAAGGGGACCCCCAGATCCCACCCCGGCCCCCCCCTGTGTGAAATGGTAAGGGGGTACGAAAATACCCCTACCATTTCACCAAAAAAGTGGCAAAAATGGTAAAAATGACAGGAGACAGTCTTTGACAATTCCTTTATTAAAATCTTCTTTCTTCTTTCTTCATCCTTCGGTTTCTTCATCTTCTCCTTCCGTCATCTTCTTCCATCTTCTTCCATTTTCTTCTTCCTCCGATCCGCTTCTTCTTGCGCTGGTCTTTTCGTCCTTCTCGTTCGGCATCTTCTTCCGACGGCATCGGTGTCGGTGTCTCTGTCTCTTCTTGGGCCGCTCCGCGCAATGGGAGGCTCCCGCTGTGTGAGGCTCCGCTCCGTCTGACAGGTCTTTTATAATGGAGGGCACCTGGTGACCCCCGCCCCCTCTGACGCACTGGGACGTCATGGGGAATTCCATGATGGCTTTCCCCATGACGACAGAGGGGGGCGGGGTCACCAGGTGCCCTCCGTTTTAAAAGACCTGTCAGACGGATCGGAGCCTCACACAGCGGGAGCCTCCCATTGCGCGGATCGGCCCAAGAAGACACCGACGCCGACGGAAGAAGATGCTGGACGAGAAGGACGAGAAGACCAGCGCAAGAAGAAGCGGATCGGAGGAAGAAGAAGATGGAAGAAGATGGAAGAAGATGGAAGAAGATGACGGAAGGAGAAGATGAAGAAACCGAAGGATGAAGAAAGAATAAAGAAGATTTTAATAAAGGAATTGTCAAAGACCGTCTCCTGCCATTTTTACCATTTTTGCCACTTTTTTGGTGAAATGGTAGGGGTACATGCATATTAGCCTTTAAAATTAGCACTTTTAATTTTGAACGTTCGCATCCATTATAACTAATAGGGTTCTAAAGCTCGCACGGACTTTAGGTCCGTTCGCGGGTTCTGGTGCGAGCCGAACCGGGGGTTGTTTGGCTCATCCCTAATGGGGAGCAGGGTATATGAAGTGCCACTCACATATCAGAGAGAGCCCTTATAAATGCGGCATGCCAAGTGCCACCCAGAGGCAACCAGATCAATGAGAAACATTCCTAGATCAATCAGCCAATAATTCACAGTACCCCATTCTATAAGGAGGACAAAATGAAAATCGGCCTCCAAATATAAAAGGACAATTAATGCAACCATAACCATATCAATATAATACTCACTGGACAGAGGGTATCTCCAAAATCAGTACAACGGGACAAAAGTCAGTGTATCGTATCATTAAATCAGACCTGCAGTCCTGTTAGCTCCTATATAGAGTATAAAATGCATGAGATAAATTAAGTGGCAAATGGCAATATCCTTTGTTTAATCAAAATGGTCATTAGAATCACAAACATAGTCAGATACCTCGATGGTATTAAGGAGAGGGTCAGTGATCGAATGACTTATTAAAAACCTTTAAAAGAACCAGCAGAGGGTAGACTGAGATCTAGGAAAATCAATAATATCTTAATTAGTGTTAGTTACCTGTCAAATCATTGCAAATTAAATGAACTGCTCGGATCATGAGCATTGCTCACTTGCAAACATACCAATAAACAGGTGTGAGAATCAACATCCAATACCCTACATTTGCAAGGCAGCAGATATAGTCAAGTAAACACAGGTGGCAACATACACAGTCTAGAAGGCTAAATAAATGTAATTACACTTTAGTCAATAAATACCATCGCAGTAACACTGGTAAGAATAGTTGCAAGCACAATCAAAGTCCACACACAGACTCACCTCACAATGTATGTCCTGAATCATGCTACAGCCACAGATACTACCAGCATTTAAACCTTAAATAGGAAAAGCGAATGGCGCCACACACCATCAGATAATAGCTGACTATTGATCACACTAGTGATGTGATTGAGGGATTGACAGAGAGGAGTAGCAGACACAGAGCGATTGGTGAGGTGGATGAGCCTGGCAGCAGCATTCATGATGGATTGAAGGGGGGATAGCTTATGCAGAGGTATGACAATGAGTAGTCGAGGCGAGAGGGGAGTGAATTAAGAGCTTTGTTGTGTTGTTGGTTAGAAAGGGGCGTATTTTGGAGATGTTGCGGAGGTTTAAGCGGCAAGATTTGCACAGTGATTGGACGTGGGGCTTAAATGAGAATTCAGAGTCCAGGACTACACCTTGGCATGCAAGGATGGGCTGATAGTTGTGCCATCGATTTTTGACAGAGAGATCAGGGGAAGGTGCACGTGGTGGAGGAAAAATTATAAGTTTGGTTTTGAATAGATTGAGTTTTGAGAAAGTGGTGTGATACCCAGACTGATATATCCGTTAGTAAATAAAAAAATTGGATGACACAGGGAAAAAAAGAAGTACTGAACATGCCAACTAAAATGTATTTAAAAGGAGTTGTAAAGGCAGAAGGTTTTTTATCTTAATGCATTCTATGCATTAGGATAAAAAAACTTCTGTGTTTAGCAGCCTCCCCAGCACCCCTAATTACTTTCCTGAGCCCCATCTCTCTCCAGAAATGTCCACGAGTGTCTTAGCCTTCTGAGAGTCTCCTTCTGATTGGCTGAAACATTGCAGCGATGGCTGCCACGGCTGTCAAAATCAGTTAGCTAATCAGGGAAGAGAGGGGGCAGGACCGGGTCAGGCTCCGTGTCTGATTGGATACACGGAGCTGTGACTCGGCTCAGGTGCCCCCATAGCAAGCTCCTTGCTGTGGGGGCACTTGACAGGAGGGAGGGGCCAGGAGCAGCGAAGAGGGACCCAAGAAGAGGAGGTTCCAGGCTGCTCTGTGTAAAACCAGCTCCACAGAGCAGGTAAGTATAACATGTTATTTTATTTTTTTAAACGAGAATTTACAATAACTTTAATACTTCATAGAAAATCCTTTGTTGGCAACGACAGCTTCAAGGCGCATGCATTGCTCAGGTGTGATTTTGGTCCATTCTTCCACACAAACCTTCAATCTATGAACTCTGATCTTTAGTGCTTTCCATAGTTTTTCGATTGGATTCAAGTCAGGTGATTGGCTGTGCCATTTTAGCAGCTTTATTTTCATTCTTTGAAACCAATTGAGAGTTTCCTTGGCTTTGTGTTTGGGATCATTGTCTTGCTGAAATGTTCACCCTTGTTTCATCTTCATCATCCTGGTAGATGGCAGCAGATTTTTATCAAGAATTTCTTGGTACATTTTTCCATTCATCCTTCCTTCAATGATATGAAGTTTGCCAGTACCGTATGCTGAAAAACAGGCACAGGGAAGCTGGTCAGATTTGATGGGAGGCTGAATAGAGCCAAATATAGGGGCAGAAGTTCACCTTCCAGCAGGGCAACAACCTTAAACATACAGCCAGAGCAACAATGGAATGCTTTAAGTTAAAGCATATTCATATGTTAGACTGGCCCAGTCAAAGTCCAGAATCTGTGGCAAGACTTAAAGATTGCTGTTCACAGACGCTCTTCATCCAATCTGACAGAGCTTGAGCTATTTTGCAAAGAGGAATGGGCAAAAATTTCCCTCTCTAGATGTGCAAAGCTGGTAGAGAGACATCCCCAAAAAGACTTGCAGATGTAATTGCAGCGAAAGGTGGTTCTACAAAGAATTGACTCAGGGGCTGAATACAAATGCATGCCACACTTTTCACATATTTGTAAATAAATTGGGAAAACCATTTATCATTTTCCTTCCACTTCACAATTATGTGCCACCTTGTGTTGGTCTATCATCTAAAATACCAATAAAATACATACAACTTTTTGAATCAGTGCACAAAGCACAATAGAACACTTTTGAGATGACTGTGAGCCAGGCCTTCTCGCCAACATCAGAGCTTAACCTAACAAATGCACTTCTGGAAGAATGGTCAAACACTTCCATAGACACACTCCTAAACCTTGTGACAGCCTTCCCAGAAGAGTTGATGCTGTTATAGCTGCAAAAGGTGGGCCAACTCAATATTGAACCATATCGACTAAGACTGTGATGCCATTAAAGTTCATGTGCGTGTAAAGGTGTGTACTTACATTGGTCCAAGCTGGAACAATGTATCTATGCAAAAATAGCCATACCTTAAATTCATCTTTAAATGGTCATACATTATAATATTAAACCAGAGATGTATACATTAATTCTCACAATGTTCCTTCTGCACAGCGCCTACAAAACATCTTAATTTTCATGATAATTGCCAATGTGCTCCAGTTCTGTGCGTCAGTGACTCTTTCTAATTTTGGCCGTCTGGCTCTGGCTGCTAGACCCTCTCGACAGGTAAGAATTGGGCAATGGTAAGATGCTCTGTAAGTCAAAGTTAAAGAACTTTATGTATTGCATATTTGTTACAGTAACATTATATCCTGCACACCAACTAACATTTTCAAACAGACTAACAGTAAGCTGCTAATTTATTTAAAAAAATTAGCTTTGCAAGTATTGCAACATTCGTGCAAGCGTAAAAAAAAAGAATTCCTGTAATGTCTGCAACATGTGTGTAATAGTTTCCTATTCCTAATTGTTTACTTTTGTTTAAAAAAAACAAACATGTTATACTTACCAGCTCTGTGCAGTGGTTTTGTAGAGAGTGGCCCATATCCTCCTCTTTTCGGGTCCCTCTTTGGTGCTCCTGGCCCCTCCCTCCTGTCGAGTGCCCCCACAGCAAGCAGCATTGGCAGGGTGTAGGGAGCCAATCAGCAGCAAAGCATTCTGGAACATGTTGTCCCCACCAAAAACAGCTCCAAAGCCTTGTATGTGGACAGGACTACACACCCCAGGATTCTCTGGCAAGGAAAGAATCAAGGATACTATCTTGTTTGCCTGAGGGAAGTGAGTAACCACGAGGCAGGAGAAGAGACTGGACCCAGGGGAGAGGTATTGCCTCCCAGGTCAGTCCACCGCTTCTTTTCAGCCTTCCACTGCTGGCACTTGCCCATCCACAGGAAACAAGGACACTGCACATAGACAGAATTACCTCACTTTTGCCCACACTTACTAGAACCTAGGTCTAGTGCACCAACTAAAGTGGCTAGCCCATGATCCAAGGCCTCATCCTTCTTCCAAGGGACTGAAGTTACTGGTGCCATACAGGTACGCAAACACATATTCAGGGCTCTGTGTATGTAGTGGGTGTGTGGGATAGTCTGACTTGGGAGTTAAGCCACTAAATGTTGAATTGGGTACAGTGTTTGTAGTTGGGCCTGTGGTGTCAGGAGACAGAAAAGAGGTCTGACATAAGAGAGGGTCATTTCTCTGCTCTCCTCCTGCCTGGACTCAGAGACAATTTAAGTGGAGGTAACCAATCTGATATAAGTCGCCATTAGTAATCATATTGTTGAAGTGTTTGCCTCTGTTCTTAGGGTTCTTCTCAGGGTTGGAATCCCCTGAAAGCAGCCTGAATCTTGGTCTTCGTTATTACTGTTCAGTTGATTCACTTGAGAATATATATATATATATATATATATATATATATATACACACACACACACACACACACACACACACACACACTACTGTGTTACTTTTCCACAGAAAACCTTATAGAAAAGAAAATGTCTGTGTTTTATCATAATGTGTATTTTTCATTGGTCCTTGTACTTACACTATTGCCAGGTGTACCAGAGAGGCTGAGACTGTTATTGGGGTTGAGAGGCAGAGTACGGAACCAAACATACTCAAGCGGCTCCTGCAGGGGGTCATTAGTGTTAATAGGCTAAGAACATTCGACCAGTAGGGGAAATAATATGAGGAAGACTGCATTGTATTTAGAATCTTGTGCGAATGGCTGAATGAAGGGGTGGTCGGCCAAACCTCCAGCTTCAGAGTAAAGTGAAACATTTAGTAGTGTTATTATTAACACTGCAATAGCTAGATATTAACCAGAACTAAAGGGCTAAAAACTTTCACACAGCAAGTATCTTCTAGTAACATCTCAGAAGTAGTTCCTCCATAAATTCCACAAGTCATATATGGACCTTGCTGCCCTCTTCAGATAGGGGGAGGGGGATCCTTAGCAATAGCTACAAGAAAAAGAAAGAGGGTGCACCAGCCTCATGCATTACCATAAAAGCAATTCATTTGATAAAAAGAGTTCCAATATACTCACAAAGGTAAGTATAATTGTCCACATCAATACAATCCAGCAGCCAATCCAATGACAAGTTTCATAGAATGCCCATATCCTGGGGGTGAGGCTTACGGGCAGAGCACTCTTCATCAGAGCCATCACAGAGTGAAGTGAAACATTTAGCAGTGGATTCCAAACTGACAGGTGAATGTAAACAGTGGGGGGAAAATGTCAAGGGGTCTCCTCCACAGAAAAAATCATAGCAGGCCCTTTATATCTGTAAGGATTTTAAGGAGGCCTCATAAAAAATGACAAATGGTGGAATGTTCTTAAGCTATATTTCTCTTAGGATTGAATGTTCCGAGTTGTTAAATTCGCCCACCTAAAGGCAATAAGGAAATTATTACACATGTAGCGCTAACCCTGCAGAAGCTGCTTAGTAGATTGGGTACTCTTGTTCTTTTTCTCCAACTCCGTAAACAACCTTGCTCCTTCTGACACACCCGGTCAAGCAAATGGATACTGCAATACTATTGGGGGCACAAATATATAGAGCTCCTGTACACTACTAAAGTTCAGTAACAGAAAACTAGTATCAAACACCAGTTTAGGTAGTAATAAAAGGAACACAATGTATTGTCACAGCTTAAAGTAAGAGGCAGTATATACATAAATGAGAAAGAAGAGAATTAGATCAATCACAGTTCACTAGACCATAAAGCCAATTATATTATAGCAGCTTAGAATAGCACACTACATCAAGCAACTCTACACAGTAAAATCACAAGGATGGCAAGTAATGCATGATTAACCAGCAACTACTCTGCAATCAGTCATCTGTACCCCCTACACTGACCACTCCATAAATGGCTGTGATGGTATTGTATATATCTCACTCCCTAAGAGGTCCCGCGTACTATGGGCAGATACAGCAATGTTCCTGTAGAGCAGATGGTTGATATACAGCACCTTGTCTTTGAAGTTTCAGCTGGCTAGTGTTGGGGCCCAGTCTTTAAGGTGGTCCACAAAGTACAGTCCCTTTAAAGTTTTCATGAAGGGATTCAAACCCTTAGGAGGATAGTCAATCTCTCTAGCTTCAGTGTCTACTAGCAGCGGTAAACTAAACACCGAAGATATAATCAATGTGCAGCGCCAAATTTGAATATAAAGAAAATATTCATAAAAGTCCTATAAAGATGGTTGATCGATAGCATAGAATCCCCACACCAGCTTCTGTGCGATAGATATACACACACACACCCAACACCACAGTACTGAGGTAAATCCTCAAGTTATAGAGAGGTCTTGTTAACATAAAAGTCAGATATAAATCAGAACCCAAGCGATATCCTCTTATCTGTGAATGACTGCCTTGCTATGAGAGATTCATCGTACACTCCAAAAAGACATGCACCTCCAGTGATATAATCATCGAGTTCCTTCAGTTATTATCTCATGAGAGTGTAAATAAACAGGTACCATAGTGCAATATGTATTTAAAATCATAAAAGTAATAAACTCACATGTACTTCGACCTAAAAAGACACAACAAATGATTTTCAAAGATGGTCCCGCCGTCCGGAATGCTTACGTCCAAACTCACAGGACCCGCCATACGCGTTATGTCACAATCGGACGTCATCAGAGGTGTGACGAGCGGACATAAGCAGGCTATAAATGATAGAATAAAAGGAATTAGAAAACCGGAGGTTCATTACCCCACATTACGTTCCAATACCTGGAAATAAAAGGAACCAATGGTCACGTGGCCTGATACTAGACACTACCCCATATAATCCAAGACCCAGAAATGATGGAATCATCAGCCAAATGGCTTGTAGATTACAATAATCAAGTTACAATCCAGGTTCACATAAGATAAACACAGCTGCGGCCACTCACCAGTCCCAGTGATACAACAGCCATGACTCTGGTACTTGGCTTTCAGCACTTCAGTCTCTGCACTCAGGGTACTCTAGTTATAACCAGGGCCGCTGATAGGGGGCGGACCACCAGCCCTCCTGTATTGTGTGGTTGGGTAGAGGGGCAATTACAGAAGGATGCCCTGTGCAGCTCTTTGCAGGAGCTGAAAGCCGGTTCCTCTCCCACCCGCTGGCTTTCAGCTGGTGCAGGGAGAGACACAGGACATTGTTCCTGTAATTGCTTCCTCTGCACCCATCCCCCACCCTGTTCTGCCTGATTCTGATGCCCTCTGTATGCCTTCCTGTCACTGTGCTGCCCCCCCCATAAAAAAATAACAAATTGTAACAATATAATTTTTTAAATTGTAATCAATCATTTTTACAACTTGTAAAGTTAAATTAAATAATTAATTAAATAATTTTTAAAAATGTAAACATTTTTTTAATTATTAAAAAAATGTTTTAAAGAATGTAAAAAACTATTTAAAAAAGGGCCAATTCACACAGGTTCTCTGTTGTGTTTGTGTGTGCTTATAATTTTTTTAATATATTCAGGGGGGTAGGCTGTATAGGGCCCCGTGATTTCTAACAGCAGTGGGCACAGCACACACTGGCAGAGGTATGCACTCCCCAGTTTCCCTGCATCAAGAGGAATTCATTTGGTATTCAGCCTGGGAAAACACAGCTCTTTCTCCTCCTTATTACAGTCACTCCTAGGGAACTGTGGTCCACCGGTGCATTGATTCTTACAGAAAGGTTTCTCTTGTGAACTACCTCTCCCATGGCTCAGTGCAACTTACATTAAAGTCTTTTGAGCTCTTCTGTTTATATTCCCCCCCGCCCCCCCCCTCAACCAGAGGTTGACAGTTTTGCTAAAACCAGCATGGCAGTTCAGTGGGTGCAGAGGGAGCAGCTGCAGCACAGTGTCCTAAATTTCTCTTACTAGCCAAGCACCTGGCTACACAAGCATATTACAAACATTACGGAAATTGTTAGGCTTCCACAAATGTTGAGACATTCACAAAACAATTTTTTTTCAAATTGGCCCTAAGTGCCACTGAACTGAAAGTGAATGAGAACTTCTCTCCACCTTTAAAGTGGATCTATCAGAAAATATGTAAGTATGTATGTATGAAAAATTAACAATAAATGACTCACGTGCAAATAGGAGATCAACAAGTGGTTAAAACGATCTGTGGGCAGCCAGCTAGGAGACAGTTTAAAATCCTCCAAAAAGCAGCACAAATCAAACACTAGAAACAATTCCTGCAGTGCTCACACACAAATCCTTTGTGCAAAAATAAACATAAAATAAATAAAATGACATAGATAACAATAAAACATGACACTCACTCTATATTGCCAGCTGCCTGTTGCTTCTGAGCTGTGTTGCTTCAATGTTGCTAATGCAGTGCAAGCATGTATGTGCCCAATTCCAGGTACAATAGGAGTAGGGCAAGTAAGAGGAGCACTAATCAACTTACCACAAACAGGCTGGGCCCTGGCCACTGGCAACCAGCATGTATTAAATAGTAAAAAAAAACTCTGACAGTGAACACTCCACAGCAATGCCCCTCTACTGGTGACATCGCCTCCTACCTATACTGACATGTTTTGATTGTATAACACCAATCTTTCTAAAAGAAGGCTGGTCAGGGGACACATATATAATGTGTGAATACATTAGAATAAAATTGGATAAAAAGTGGGCTGATAAGCGATAAGATGAGGGAAAAAAAATCTAAAATGAATGCATATGTAAAAATGTATGCAGAGAGCAGTGTCCACTGACCAGCCTTCCTTGAGAAAGATCGGCAGTATACAATTGCAGGAATTGTTTATAACATGAAAAATTTCTGACCCTCCTCACAATTGAAGATCAAAAAAAGTACTTGAGTTGTGAAAACTGTAAAATTTTAGATTTCCTCTGACTTTCTGTCCTGATGACACTGGTCATCACCAGTGTAGCAATCCTGTCGTTCAGTGGTGTCTAGTAAATTTAGCTCTCCTGGGTAGTAGTTTGCTTGGGACAATTTGTAGTTTTTCCAATCCCCCCCCCCCCTACGTTTGCTGTTGTTCTTTATGGTCGCCTAGTGGGCTGGTGAGCTCTCTTTCCCTCAAGCATAGGCGTGTGCGTGCAAAGTGTCCGTGCTGTGTAGGCCTGGCTCTGTAGACCTAACCATCTCTCCCTGTAAAGATGAAGCAATAAAACTTGGAAAAGTCTAAAGTGACTAGTGCCCTTCATTGTTGTGTGATGCTCTCCACTGCGGCCATGTGACACCCTGGGGCATTGCTAGCCCTCTCCCTGTGCTGGAGGTAAGCCAACCCCTTTATTCCATGCAGGAGGGGCACTACACCAGTGCATAGAGTGAATGTGCTTTAAAGGAGTATCTTATGCAGACAAATTACAATTTCACAACAGTGCAAAATGTACTCATCTTAAACACTGATCTTAAAAATATAAGGGGAATATATCAGACACGTGTAAAATAACTCAGGCAGCTTTGTTAACCGATTTTAGATACAGTAGGTCACATGACGATTAACTCACTGGTCAACTGTTTGCCTTTTTTTTGTTTTAATATAGCGGACTTCACAGGTACCGATGGTGCCTACTGAGGAGGATAATCTCATATTGACTTCACGTTCTACGCCAATGGTTGGGATCACAAACTCATATTTCTGGCAAGAAGATAACAGAGAACCCCAAGACCAGTTTGCTCAGGTGTCCACTGTTTTGCCTGGGCTTCAAAGAGCCCCAACTTCCACACAAGACAATCAATCAGACAGGCAGGTAGGTATCCAGTCAACAATATACAACACACACACATATATATATATATATATATATATATATATATATATATATATATATATATATATATATAGATGGCGCTGTTGCACAATAATCAACATTTGTGCCCTCTTATAAATCCAAAAAGAATTTGCAATACTGACATTATTTTGGAAGAAGGTTCGGAACTATAATAAAAAAGTAGATGGAGGCAAAAATCTTTCTTTTGTCATATGAAGGCAAGTTTAAAGTCCAGGGCAGCCTTCAGGTGGGAAGTTGGGAGCAAACTCCAAGGTACAGAGAACAGGAGAGGCGCCACCAGATTAAAATGTTAGCATTTATTGAGCAAAAAAGGAGTGCATACATCCACTTACATAAAGAAAAGAGTGGTTCAGCACATAGGTCCTCTGGGACGTCTTCGCTGTGCTATGGGCGTCTGTTGCAGTCCAGTAATGTGTCCAATCCAGCAGGATTTCCTGTTGCTTGTGTATCTATACTGGGACGAAGGCTTGCCTCAGGTCCACAGTATCTGACAGGCGTCGAGCGCGATGACGTCACAGCTGTTTGCGACGGCGTTTCGGAGCATGCGCTCTGTAGATAGACAGAACAGGCGCGCTCCTTCATCAACGCTAAAGGAACTGAGGCTGCATCCAGCCTTTTATCTGTGCTGATACTCTAATGCCATCTAGCGGTCGTTGGAGAAAAAGCTATGCTAATCCCCAACACACCTCTAGCATGGTTACAAACAACAATCAATTGCAAATGCAAAAAGAAATATAAAGTGTATTGAAATAAATATACAACATGGATATGATGGCAAACCGATTAGAATGTACCCTGTTAACAGTATTCCAATAAGGATCAGTATATGAATCACTTGGCACAAGATCTAAGGCCTTTTACTTAGTAGAGGTAAGGTACCTGGGCTGCCTTCGTCTCCTATTTTTGCCTAAAGAGACCATCTATACAGGATTGCATTAGTGGGCATTGAAGTTCACTGACATTGTAGGCTTCATGAGAAGAAATGGGCAGAAGAAGGGCAAAATTCATAGCCAATATGATTGAAGAGATGAAAGGGAGTAACCAGCCTCTTTAAACATGAAGCTATAACGGTACCCCCCGACATGGTTCATAAATGTGTCCCCTTCTTCAGACCAAATTGATGTCTTTAAACAGTAAGTAGCAGGAGAAGGTAACACAAAGATCCATCAGAGGCCAATGCATGGACTGATTAGCCTCTGTGACACAGATTGCAATTGCGTGGACTTGCTAACGTGCTATTTTTTTAAAGTGATTGTAAAGTAACTAAAAAAACAAAAAAGAAACATGCAATACCTGCTCTGTGCAATAGAGTTGCACAGAGAGTCCTAGAGCCTCTTCTTCTCAGGTCCCTTGCTGGCGCTCCAGGCTCCTCTTTTCGGTGTGCCACCCCCTTTTCCGGTTTCATATTGGAGCACACCTGTGGGCTTCATCCCAAGCCATGCTGCCTGCGTCCATAGATACAGACAGCACAGCTTGGCCTCCAATGGCTCCTGCTGCTTCAGCAAAGCCTGTGATAGCAGGAAAAGCTGCTAGAGATGGGCACAGTGCTGCATCATTTGAGGGCGTAGGTAAGTATAAGGAGGGGCGAGGGGGTGGTACTGTTATCTAAACATTTTTTACCTTAATGGAAGGAACCACTTTAATTCACCTTGGCTATGGACTTATGGACTTGAACCCCATTAAATACACTGAAGTTAGGGTTGCCAACTTTTCTTCAAGCCAAACTCAAACACTTAAGTGGCTCATGGAAATTTCTTTTTTAAGGGGGAACACTGTGGATGTAAAGGGGAACTGTGTAAGGGGGTTTCTGCTCACCAAAGCCCCCACTTTCATCAGAGTTCCCAGCATACCTTCTTACATCAGGGTTCCCAAAGCCCCTCTTACATCAGAGTCTGTAGAGCACCCCTTATATCTGAGCCCCCCTTTCCTTAGTGTACTCACTCGCTCGGAGGCAGCAGTGTGAAGGGAGCGAGGGCGCTTGCTATGGGGTCACTTGTGCAGGCTTGCTCCTGAGCCCTGCTCTGTGTGTCCCTAAAACACACAGAACGGGGCTCGACCTCACCTCTGTTCCCTCCTCACTGGCTGTGATAGACAGCAGCAGTAGCCAATGGCTCCACACTCCTGTCTCTGAGCCAATGAGGAGGCATATAGCCTCCTCATTGTACAGCAGCTGCTTGATTGAGGTCAGGCTCGGGTATGTATTGGGGGGGGGGGGGCTGTGGGGGGAGCTGTATACTGAAGGTATATACAGGCTTTACAACTACTTTAAATGAAGCATACCTATAAATATAGAAATGCAAAAAACTGCATTAAAGTGTCACAACTCATCATTAGTAAAAGTCCACAAGCATTTTTATATATGTGTATGGTCACACCAACTCAAGTATAAGGTAATCATTGTACTCACCTTTTCAAGCCATCACCTCTTTGGACAGAAACTGGTGCTTGCTTTACAAGCCTCTAAGCTCCAGGCAACTACCCATTACATTAGTAGGACATGCAAATATAGACCTTGATGAGTCAGGTCTGAAAGTTTGGTGAACAATTTAGCACTCTTCCATAGGCTACTGGGTTGAAATGTCACTTCAAGAAAATGTTTATGTTCTTCATCTGTTTGGATGGGTTTCTCATATATTCTAAAGACAATCTGGCCTCTTCCAAAATTTTGGCTTAGACTGGCCATAAACAGTTCAAAATTTGGATGGTTCAGCAGGGATCATCTGAATTTCAATCAGTGTGAGGCAACATATGTCGAACAAACAGGCTAGAAAACATTTGTTAAACAGCAGCTACAGCTAATCGACTGCAGCTGCTGATCATTGTGTTCTGACAACACTAGGTCCCGCTGTCAAAATACAAAGTCCTGATGGATGGTGGATTTCTCCATCAGCCTGCTGACTGATGAAAAGAAAACTAGTACTCATCTATGACCAACTTTAGTGTGGAAGGTAAATGAGATTGGGATCTCCATAGGGAAACTGGGATTAAAATAAATGTTCTTGGTATAATCGAGAATTCCTTCTCGATTATACCAAATACAGGGATGGAGGCGCTCACCCACGCCTCATTTAAAGTCCCAAAACCCCTTCTTTCCACTAAAATAAATGTTCTTATGTAAGTGCTGTGTAATATGGTGATCCTGCATAAATAGGAATAAATTAAAATAAAGGGAAAAAAATGCAAATTCTTCCATAAGGAGAATTGGTAAAACCAACAAAAAGCTATCTTTACTATAACCTAAGGATGTATCATAACGTGCAGTAGTTTGCATGAAGAGTTAACTATAACAGACTGAGCAAAGTACAGTGTCAATAAAACAGAAGATAAGCGTTTTGACATACAGAGTTAATAACAGATGAAACACTGATATTAGTAATTACAAGCTGTAAGAAATCCACAAGCATCCACATTGTACAGAGTGAACTCCAGCAAGCAACACAGGCAGATGGTAAGTACTACTTTCAGCATCAATTAGTTTGATATAACGCTATGCTATGGGGTGGGATTTTGTAAAGAACATTTTACTCCAGACACATTGGGGGTTATTTACAAAAGGCAAATCCACTTTGCACTGCAAGTGCACTTGAAAGTGCAGTCGCTCTAAATCTAAGGGGTGGATCTGAAATGAGTGGAAGCGCTGCGGATTTTATCATCCAATCATGTGCAAGCTAAAATGCTGTTTTTTTAATTTTCCTTGCATGTCCCCCTCGGATCTACAGTGACTTTACTTGCAAGTGCACTTGCAGTGCAAAGTGGATTTTCCTTTAGTAAATAACCCCCATTGTGATCACTTCAAAGAATCAGGCTATTTTTTTTTCTTTTTTTTGTTTGTATATATATATATATATATATATATATATATATATATATATATATATATATATATATATATATATATATATATATATATATATATATATATATATATGTCTACTCCTCACCTCACTCCTTCAGTCTCCTCTCGCATTACTAACTTACTAATTGACATGCATGGATGTCGCACCACTTCCTTAAACAAAATCTCTCTAAAAGTGAGCTATTAATTTTCCGCCCCGCCAGTGCCCCCCTCCATGACTTTTTAATCAAAATTAACAATGCAACCATCGGTCCCTCCCCTCAAGCTAGGGTACTAGGTGTAATCCTAAACTCTTTTTCAGCCTCAAATCTAATCGTTGTCAAAGGTTTGTAGACTTCACCTCCATAACATCTCAAAAATTCGCCCCTTTTTAACCATTCCTCAGCAGAACTCTTCATGTGCATACTTCATAGGTTGTCCCCTCTCTCCTTCTCTCTCAGAATATTTGCATATTATGGAACATTTACCTGTCAAGAGTGCCCTCCTCTTGCACTGTCTGATCTTGGCTGTCAATCATCACTCTGTCCCCTGCCGTCACCACCACCTCTTCTTCTGGGTCCTCCATCACCCTCTTTACCCATTGGGCAGCCACTATTGATGTAACTCTTGTGCATGTGTATGCATCTTCGGCATCTGGCCCCATTCTTTGCATCTTATAGATGAGAATGGCGCTTGCACCGCACAACGCACGTAGAGAATGAAAAATTGTTATCGAGAAAAAAGGGAAACTTTTTGGCAAAAGAGTCGTTGCATATCTCTTTTGTCTAAGATCACTAGCTCCTGGCAATTTTTCTTTTCAGATTTTAGTTCCCGGTTAATCTCATTTCTAAAAAGCATCACAATACCTTAAACCACAAAAAGTGTTTTTATAAATCGCAGAAAAAAAATTGCACTCTTACAAGTGACGATTGAGGAGTTACAGTATAAGCTACTTTAATTTTCAGGTGGAAGAAAAAAGTTTGATTATCAATATTAATGAAAATCTGATTTTAAATAAATCATGTCCCCTTTTTTGCAGTGGTCGAGAATAAAACGTTTAAATAGTAAACAGACAGATAAAAGTAATCATTCCAATTGTCTTTCCTGTCATGCTGATAAAGGTTCTAGTGTTCATGTAGCAGTTGGACTAACACAGATTAATAACCCTCCTTAACCAGCAACAACCAGTGTTCTGGTCCATTTCTCTCTGGTACTGAAATGTAGGTGGGAACTCCATTGTCATCACGTACAATGCAAATGCAAACAGATGGCCACATCATCAGAATGGGACGTGGTTGGTCCTGCATTGTACAGGATAACACCTGTATCAATAAAACCATCAAGATACATTTAGGAGACAGGGATGGAGGAAAATTTAAATAATTTTTAACTGGTTGGATTTAGGAGTAAACCTGAGTCCATGCAGGAAGCTTACAAAGCTTCACAGGGCCTTTTAGGTAATTTTGTGCTATTTGTGTTGTTGTTGTTCAGTCGTTTAGTCATGTCCGTCTCTTCATGACCTCATGGACCATATCGCGCCAGGCTTTTCTGTCCTCCACTGCCTCCTGGAGCTTGCCTAACTTCATGTTCATTGTTTTGATGATGCTATCTAGCCATCTTGTTTTCGTTGTCCTCTTCTCCTTTTTCCTTCCATGTTTCCCAGCATCAGGGTCTTTTCCAATGAGTCCTCTCTCTGCATTAGGTGACCAAAGTATTTGAGTTTCAGCTTCAGGATCTTACCTTATAGTGAATATTCAGGGTTGATTTCCTTAAATATTGACTGGTTTGATCTTCTTGCCATTCAAGGGACTTTCAAGAGTCTTCTACAACACCATAGTTCAATAGCATAAAATTCTTCGGAGTTCAACCTTCCTTACGGTCCAACTTTCACAGCCATAGGTTACTACTGGGAATACCCTAGCTTTGACTATACAGCACTTTGTTATACATTATTATTTTTATATACATAATAATATATATTTTATATAATAACTATATATACATAAATAATATATATTTTATAATATATTACATAAATATATTTGTTTGTTATATGGCACAAAGTGCCGTTATTTGTGTAGCACCAACTAATTTATAACCAACCTTTTGCTTTTTCTTAATGAAAGCACAAGTTCAATGATTAAACTGGCTATTATAATATTTCTGGTTCAAACATTTTATTGAAGAATAGAATGATTATACATACATAAAGAACAATATGGAAAATTCCCATCTGCAGGGAAAATTAGGCTAATATCTCATTATATATTTTTGCTTCATTGTGTGGCTACGTGTCCTCTTTAGAGACCTAAGATTAAATAATTTCATCCCATTACTAGAGTCACCATTCAAAGATTTGTATGTTGTGATCATATCCTCTCTTTCCAGTTTAAAGGATAAGTCCCCCTAAAAAAAAAAAAAAAAAAAAAATAAGAATAAATGCACATCTTTTTCCAGGTAGGACTCCTGTAGACTTGTCAGTGTATCTGTCTGCTTGTTCCTTTGACGGGCAGGCAGATACACACCGACAGGAAGAGACAATGAACTACCACAGCGCCCAAGTGGTTAATTGAGAACTACAAGCCAACTGACACAAAGGCTGTTGGTTATTGTAGTTTCCCATTTACAGAACTCTGTGAATGAATGATGTGGCCTGCCCTGCTTGCTGTCACTACAAGCAGCGGCTGCAGGAATGGGAACATGTTACATTATTGGTTCAACTAGATGGACATGTGTCTTTTTTCAACCAGACTAACTATAACTATGTTACACCCTAAACACTGGTGTAACATGTTCCCAAAAGGTGGAATTATAATTTAAGTACATCCTTTTTGAGGATTGAAGACCAGAGCTGGACGATGTACTCAAGAAGTGCCGAACCAGAATTTTATATAGTGGTAGAATTATAGTTTTATCTCTTGAGTAAATATCTTTTAAGGGTTGGTTGACACCAGATGCAGTCCAGTGCATGCAAAGCGCATCAAAAATGCACCACAATTCACCAGAAGACATCAAAAAAACTCTGGAACACACGTGCTGAATTTAGATGAAGAAAAAAAAAAAAAAGGAAAAATATGCACCGGAAAGCATCTTAAAAACCATGCATGCAGAAAAACATCCAGAGCACAAAAATTGTGGTGTGAATTGGCCCTAATGGCCCTACTCTTCTGCCAGCTTTGCTTGCTGCACTTTCGCCCTTGCCTGGGTGTAATCCCTTACTTTCCCACAATTGCAAATGCTACTAAAATAGATCAGATTAGAGCTCAATGCATCATGTTTTACACAGTTTATCTTGGCTTGTGCAATGGCAGTAATAAACAGTTGTATAAATCCCAGGATCTAAAGACAACACAATTATCATAAACACTGCAGGAAGGTAACTATATGGCAAAAAAAATGTCGTTGTTACCAAGTAAACAACTCAGCTAGTTGCATTTTAAAATAATTCATCATTGCCTTAGTTGGTATATTTTTGTACCTTCCTGTAGTTTGGCTTTAGTTAGACTGCCATTCATAGAGATGCAATGATTAACTATAAACCATCAACAGAATGTGTATACTGTAAATATTGATCAAATATAAAAAAAATTATGAAATAAGTTTTGCAGCTACTGTGAGAAAATTCAATAGTAATATGTATAATTCTCCACCAAAAAAAAAAAAAAATAGTAGAAAAAAAAAAAAAAAAAAAATTCTACCAAGCAGCGCAAAATAAATTGTGAATAGATAGCATACTGTTGTACACTAACAATTGATAAATTGATTAACCAATATTATACATTTGCTTAATTTTAATAATGGTTAATCAATTTATCAATTGTTTGTGAATAGATAGCATATTGTTGTACTCTATTTATTTTGTGCTGCTTGGTAGAATTGTTTTTCTGCCATTTCATACATAAACTAAAGCAGCAGATTAGAAGGTCATGGACAAAGAATATCCATCCTTTACTGTAACCATCTATAGGCAATCAGTTACAGTCACCAAAAGACATATTATACCGTGCCTTGAAAAAGTATTCATACCCTTGAAATTTTCCACATTTTGTCAGGTTACCCCCAAAAATGTATATTTATATTTTTTGGGGATTTTATGTGATAGGCCAACACAAAGTGGAACATGATTATGAAGTGGAAGAAAAAGAATACATTTAAAAAGAATTGAAAAGTGTGGCGTGCATTTGTATTTAGCCCCCCTGAGTTAATAATTTGTAGAACCACCTTTCGCTGCAATTACAGTTGCAAGTCATTTTAGGTATGTCTCTACCAGCTTTGTGTTGGAAAGAACAGCATGGTTGCTAATAAACTGACAATACTGTATGCATTATACTTCTCTATGCAGCAGGTGGCGCTGTAGTATTATAGTGTTATAATGTGTATTCTATGATATGACAGGATGTAATGTCTATCCAAGTTCAGTGCACTTGTTTGTTGTTAGTTCCTGTTTCTCATGATAAAGACATGTACTGCAATCCTCCATAAAAGTAAAGCCGTTTGATGTATCCATGTATTCCAGCGCATGATTTCAATACTCAACTAACAGGTTACAGGCCCAGCGCACCCAGCGTTCCCAGCAGGCACCCAGGCACTGGAGAGGATATTGCAAGTCAGTGAGTACTGTATACAAACTACTGAAAGATGGCAAGTGGTTCAGATGTGAAGTCTGCAATTGCAAAGCTGAACAATGCCAATTACCAGCTGTGGAAGTTTAAACTAGAAATGCTTCTGAACAAGGACAACTTGTGGAAAGTGCTGATTACAGACAGATCCACAAACGGAGAGACGGAGGAATGGGACACTAATAAGCTTCTAAAAGCGACTATAAGCTTATTAGTGGAAGATGACCAGCTTATCCACATAAGAACAAACAAAGGTATGTGGACTTCATTACAAAAACTGCATGAGCATTCAAGTCAAATGTGTGACCACGTGAAAGCTATGCTAGAGATCATAGTGCAGCTATGCGCCATCGGAGAGAACATCAAAGATAATCATATTGTTGCCCTGCTCCTCTGCAGCCTTCCAGAGACATATACTGCTCTTATTAACGCTTTAGAAACCAGACCCGAGCAGGAGCTGACACTATAATATGTCCAAGGCAAAATAATTGATAAATATGACAGAAGGAAAGAAAATACACACCATGATGACAGATGAAGATGTACAAAGGCACAATGTACAACAAAGATAGCAGAGCCTGTTTTCACTGTAAAAGAGCCAGTCACTTAAAAAAGCACTGTTCTATCTGGAAAGCCAAGCAGCGAAAGCTAGAGCTGTTCACAAAAGGGTCAAAGCTATCACAAAAGGAAACTGAAGACAAATCATGTTACCTTTAGGGTAACACAGAGAAGCAAGCAATGCGGCTGGTGCATAGACTCAGGTGCGACAAGCCACATGACTAGCGATGAGACTTTCTTCACAAACATTATATATAGTGCAAAAGACAAAGTTTTCCTAGCAAACGGGAAAAGCATCACTGCAGAAGGAAAAGGCTAGGGCTTCCTGAACTGTATTACACCATAAGGCGAGCACAGTATCCTGTAAAACAAGTGCTGTATGTTCCAAAACTAAAAGGAAGCCTTTGTTCAGTTAAAAGTTTTGCAAACAAGTTAAGTTCCAGGGTTTACAATAATAAGCAATGCCTTGCAAAAGGAAAACTGGATGATCACCTATACAGGCTCATCACCACAGACCAGCAAGCCAATATGGTCTCTAATGACCTAAACTGAAAAGGTATTCACGTATGGCCCAGGTGGCTGGGGCACAGAAGTCCAGAAGCTATACAGGAAATTATAAAGTTTGGGCGGCACAGTGGTGTAGTGGTTAGCACTCTCACCTAGCAGTAAGAAGGGTCGCTGGTTCGAATCCCAACCACGACACTACCTGCCTGGAGTTTGCATGTTCTCCCTGTGCCTGCATGGGTTTCCTCCGGGTACTCCGGTTTCCTCCCACAATCCAAAGACATGCAGGTAGGTTAATTGGCTTCTGTCTAAAAAAAATAAAAATAAATAAATGGCCCTAGTATATGAATGGGGACCTTGGATTGTGGGCTCCTTGAGGGTAGGGACCGATGTGAGTGTGCAATGTACAGGGATAGGGACAGTTGTAGACACTCACTCAGGTTGAACTGGATGGACTGGTGTCTTTATTCAACCTTACTAACTATGAAACTATGAAAGAGAAGATTATCAGAAGATTTGACAATTGCGCCTTGCTAAGTGCTCATGAAATGCAAATGCTGTATTAAAGTAAAAGCCACATGTGCTCCACTTCCACAGGCTTCTCTAAAAAAAAAAAAACACCCACCCCCTGCAGCTCATACACAGTGACCTATGCGGTCCAATGAAAACTCCCACATTAGGTGGGAACAGATATCTACGGACTTTCATTGATGATTATTCCAGGTACATAACTGATGAAACACAAGAATGAAACATCAGAAAATCTTCAAGAGTTTGTTGCCATGGCTAGTAAAAAATTACAACAGAAACCAGGAATAATATGCACCGACAATGGGGTAGAATACATAAGCAAAGAAGTAGCCTCATACCTGAAGAGAAAAGGAATAAAAGGAACCAGACAACAGCACCATGCACTCCTGAACAAAATGGTGTAGCAGAAAGGAAAAAAAAAATCACACTTTTATAGAAATGGCCAGGTGCATGTTGTTGGATGCCAACCTACCTTACAAATACTGGGGAGAAGCAGTCAAGACTGCAACCTACCTACAGAACAGACTACCCTCAAGAGCTATTAAAAGTACTCTATTCAAAATGTGTTGTGGATCAAAGCCTAGCATAGGGCACGTCAAAGTGTTTGGATGTAAAGCATATGCCTATATTCCAAGTGAAAAGCGATCCAAGCTAGATAACAGAGCCATAGAGGGCATTCAAGTAGGCTATAGTGAGCAAATTAAGGGTTACAGAATCCTACTCCCAAAGACTGACAAAGTGACATTAAGCCGTAGCGTTTATTTTGATCAGAGCCCATCATCAGAAACACAGATCCATGAAAGCTGTGAAGTGAATACACCAAGCAAACCAGAAGAAAAGGTTGATCAAAGCAAACCTGTGCAGGAGTCAGAAGAAGAGGTGGAACTCACAATGCCTAAATCAAGCTCCCCACTAGATTCTGCTGAACTGCCTGAAGTCAGAAGATCCACTCGGACTACACAGGGGATACCACGCAAGCTGTCATACACTGTCAAAAACACACAGCATACTTGAACCAACATCCTGGGAAGACATAGAAAAACTGCCAAAACATGAAGCCAATAAATGGAGAAAGGCAGCAGAAGAAGAATTAAATTCACGTCAAGAAAATAAAACCCGGAAACTCACAGAGCTCCCCCCTCATAACCACAAAACTATAGGAAGTATAAGAACTTTCAAAGTAAAATCAGACGCAGAAGGGATTATCCACAAATACAAAGTCAGACTAGTTGCCAAGGGATACTCCCAGAAGTTTGGTGACAATTACGATGAAATATTCGCTCCCTTCGTAAAACAATCCACCATCAGAGCACTTCTTAGCTATGCAGCCAGGAAGAGCATGCAAGTGAAACACCTAAACGTTAAAACTACTTTCCTATATGAAGATATTAAGGAAGACCTCTACATGGAGCAACCACCATGGTTTGAGCAAGGAGACAACCTTATGTGTAAACTTCAGAAGAGCATCTATGGTCTTAAGCAATCTGCAAGGATGTGGAATGAGAAAGTAAATGAAGTGCTTACCAGGGAGGGATTCTCAAGAAGTAAAGCAGATCTCTACTCCAGGAATCAAGAAGACAGATGAATATACATCCTTATCTTTGTTGATGACATTATAACTTGTAACCGAATGTCCCACATTCCGCTTGAGTGCTTTCGTCATATACTGCTTCCTCCCAGTCTGAATTAAAATATCAGATATTCCAATCTCAAACAAGACAATTCTCGTTTGGTTGCTGAACATGGACTGTTTATTGAAAACACAGGTACACAGGTAATACTCTGGACATCCCCTCCTCTATGCATTCCGGGTGGGGTAGACTGTCCAATAAGCAGTGAGAGCTGTTGGCGGAATTCCCCCCCCCCCCACCAATCTCACAGTTAATCTACATACACATCCCATAATATCCAAGGTAGACCGACACAATAGAACATTGGAATACAGCCACACCCTAAAGGACCCAGGAAGGAGTACACAACAAAATGAAAATGAAAATGTGTATATATATATATATATATATATATATATATATATATGTATATATATATATATATATATACACATACACACACACATATATATATATATATATATATATATATATATATATACACACACACACATATATATATATATATATATATATATATATACACACACACACACACACACACAACATTCCAGCGTGGCTGTACAGTGAGTCAGATTAGTACAGATCAGACTGGATTTCTCGGTCACCCTGTGCCCCTTTTAGAGACACAGCGACTTAGACATAGGAGGTGCATGGGGAGCTGAAACAAGGTTTTCCCAACCACCCCAAGGGATTCTGGTTTCCACGGGCCAAAGGGTCAACTCTGGGACCAAACACATGATTGTCCCTCAGTAGGTGATACTTGACATCTAAGAGTAAGGTGTTATTGTCATTCAATACTGCCTGTCAGAAGACATGACTGCCGATGCACTCACCAAGCCTTTGTTGAACATCTTAGTTATATCCATAGTTTTTTTTTCCTTTTTCTCCCCCTTTTTTTTTTCCTTTTTTAATGTACTTTTTACAGTGTTACATTTTAATGTATATGGAGACTGTTTAATAAAAAAATTTATATACTGTATTTTACACAGTCTAGTTGGTTGTCTCCTAATGATTTTTGTATGATATTGCTTCAGGCACACATCTTGTTTTTTATTAGTATTTTCTATTTTTATAATCTTTCTAAATGCCCGTCTGACTTGCCGATCCTTGCTGAAAAGGAGGTTTAGACTGTGCGTGATTATGTCTCTAGTCTTTTACATTGTAGGCTAAGCGTTTCAGCTTAGCTTTTCCGGTACTTGGCTCTCGCTCTCTTTTTTGATATTTATCCGTTTGGGCTTATTAACCCATATATTTGTAGTGATCTAATATAATCGTTCCTCGTAGATGGAATATAGTTATTAGTAAAAGTATTGTCTCCGCAGCAAAACCCGATTCTCCCAGAGAGAAACACTTTATTGGCTTCCAAAACAGAACATTCTTACAGATGACAAAAATCCAACAGAGTTCATGACAACGAATATTTCCTCTTGTACCTATGCCTTCATGGATACAGAACCTTCTCTCAGACCATCTTTCTCTAGACTAGCTGACAACCTGCCTGTCTTCTCATATACTGATCTGAAACTGGGGGGGGGGGGGGGGTCAACCAAATGTTTTCCATGAATACCCCCCCCCCCCGGGTTAGGCCTCAAGGTCTAATTACCATCAATAAATACTCCCTTTGAAATGTTCATCTAGGTTAAAAGGCTATTCCTCACACACACACAACTTGCATAAGATTTACACATCAAAGGGTAACAGATAACATTGTCAACTGATATCTGGCCTGGTCACTAATACTGTGTGTGGAATATATATATCCAATACATATATATAATACATAAAGTCCCACATAAATCGGCCAACACATTACAACATATACCCCCACTTGGGTCGTTCTAACTACTAGAACTGACCCATAAATCAAGCAACAAACATATCATTATGACTTGAGGTACTGAATGCTTCACAATGGCTCATATGAAATATAAAGTTGAAACTGGTTACATCTCTCTTCACCAGCCTCTAAAATATCCCCATGAAAAAGTCATTAGATAATATAGCTTTAGACCATGACTTGAAAAGGGTTTGGTAAACATCCTTGGCCCATATAGCTGTTAGGCCTTATTATATCACATCAAGATCTTGAATATTGCACAAAAACGAGCTGATGTCACAGTTCATTCGTCAATTTTCAACTTCAACTTCATCACATCTCTCATTGAAAGTAGACTTAGTGTGCTGGGAGCTCCGATCCACATAAATCCAGGATTCCTCTCCAGGCTCAAGGTTTTCATTTTCTTAAAGATGCTTTTGCACAAACACCAGCAAATCCCGAAATTCTACTTCCATCTTTATAGTAAGAAGAACCATCCATGTACCAGCTCTCACTTTCAAGTTCAAAAGGTTTGGATACGGCTGAAAAAAACTGCTATTGCTGTACTTTGTAATTTGCTGTAGGCCGACTCCTCATTGCCTCCATAATAGAGCAGTTACTTGAATCATTCAGTCCATAATTCCACCTGAATGGTATACCAGTCTATAATCCATATATCCATATAATCCATATATAATCCCCCACTTTCAGATAGAATCAGCTTGACATCAGCGTTTATCAGATCTTCTATCCAGACAAAGCAGCAGTGGAAAATCTTGCCAGTAAAGTTAGGTATTTTTTCATCCATATGTCAATATTATTAATGACTGATTCAACAAAGTTTCAAATCATGACTGGAGTGATGAATTTCACTCACCCCTCTTATAAATTTAGGAAAACCACCCAACATACTATAATTTATGCTATGCCAAGCCATTGTGCAGCATCTCACCTTAGATGTCAAATATATTGATCAATATGCAATATGTAATATGCAACATGCAACATGTTATGTAACACGAAAATTATTTTAGGTTTAAATGTTTCGCTCTGGTTTTAAGATAAAGTTCAAGAAATAAAACATAATAAAAAAAAAAAATAAAAATGGAAAAGGGTGAAAAAAAAAAATAAAAAAAAAAATGGAAAAGGGTGAAAAAAAAAAAAAAAATAAAAAATAGGGCTTGATGAATAAAAATGGAAAAGGGTGAAAAAAATAAAAAATGAAAAATAAAAAATAAAATATAGGGAAAAGTCCATTGTCCAAGTCCAAAAGTCAAAAAAAAAAAAAAAAAAAAGTCAATTGCTTGATGAATATTGAGAGAGTCCATGATATTGTTTATTCAGCGTTTCTCCCCCACTAGCCAGAAATTTCAGCTTGCAGTTCACATGCTATTTACATGCAGTATCTCCAATATCTGAAAGACAAAAAAACTCTCCAACAAAACTAATTAGCAAGGTCCTTAAACATTCTTTGAAGTTAAAACAAAGGACTATTTACACATCACCCCCCACTGCTATAGAAGTGTCATTTGTATTCAAAAACAGATCTGGATTTCTGTTTAGCTGTCCCAGCAATGTGTAATGTTCTATTTTCATTTTATCGTACTCAATCTTCAAGTGGTCATATTTCTGTTTTAACTGAGAAAACGGTATCCAAGCCTTAGATACCTTTTTTATTATGATTTTGGTCAGCTCTGTTTTTCATATCAATATCACCTATATTTGACCTGGTGTCTCCTCTTTGATTGTTATCATAAGACATTATCTTTTGAGCTTTATGTTCAGTATTTGTCCTAAACAATGTGGCTAAATTAATTTTGACAGCTTGCTCATTTGACTTTCTCCATAAATTGTCTGCTTTCAACAATACGTCTTTTAAATCATGAGGATTTGGGGTAACTAGTAAAATATTTTGTCTAATCTCTTCATTCAAAGCATGTAGAAATATACTCATATGTAACAAGCCACCATGCTCAAATGCAAGATTATTACTGACCAATATTTCCATAATAGATTTTATCCTTTCTGACAGTTCGTAGGGAGATTCACTTTGCATTTGTTTGATCTTCCCATGAACAGTAACATCAGAACGTACACCATACAAAACACATAATAATTCCATCAATATGTCCCTTGTTCTCATTGGCTGAGTACAGATCTGCTTAATTCTCACCCAAAGACTATTTCCTATAGAATGTTGCATAACTCTGTCTAAATCAGATGGGTTGAGATTGTACATATCTCTGACATTCTGCAAGTCACAAAACCATTTTAAAAATCTGTTTAAATCATGGCAGGGAATCATTCCTATTTCTTTAAGAATTGCATCTAATTCTTTTGGTTTCAAAGGCTTCATTACAAGCTGAACTTCACCTGCATTATTATTATTGTTATAAACTGTGGTGGTCACAGTGGGTGCGGCTGGCAATGAATTATCAGATTTAATATGAGGTTCTGTTTCATTTGATAGAATGTTTGTATTTGCATTTTGCTGCAGATTCGATGCATATCTGCATTCCTGAGATCTCTTCTCTAATTCCATAATTCTTAGTTTCAATCTTTCATTTTCCTCTGATAATTCATTACAACGTTTAGACTTCTCAAGCAGAGCTTCCCCAATGGTGACTGCATGCAATTTTAAATTTACAGTCTCAGATTCTGATTGGTTTTGTAACCTCTGACAAACCTTGTTGTTATTATCAACTGCACTCTGTAACTGGGTAATTTCCTCAACCTTATCCTTCAAAGAACTTTCCATTGTTAAACAGCAAGATAACAAGCCCTGTACAATACAACCTTTTCTTTTACTTTCTGAAATTTTGCTCTCAAAAACATTTTTTTCTAAAAATTCATTCATCATAGTCCATGTCTGCTTATATTTTTCTGGCACTTCATAAGGCCCGCCATGACGCTTAATACATTTTAACACCCATCTGTTAACTTTATCAGAACTGACACTAGCTTCACACTGAGTAAGCATTTTTACTATATTATTAATAATTTAAAAAGAGAGAAATATTTTACTCACCGCATTAATTACTCCTTCAGCTTCCAGCTCAGGTCTTCTGGTACACGATGCAGTCCTTTTCTTCGTTTCCAGTCTCCAGAGAATAATTCTGGGGTTCCAAACTTGTTTGATTTTGTAGATCAGACTCTCTTATGTCACAACCAGACGTTAGAGTCACAGCACAGGTCTTGGGTCTCCATCAGACTTCTGTCCAACTCACGGATTGTTATCACCGACTTCTGTTACAAAGTCCTGAAAATGCTCTTCTGGTCTCTTGAACGGCACCAATGTAGTGATCTAATATAATCGTCGTTCCTCGTAGATGGAATATAGTTATTAGTAAAAGTATTGTCTCCGCAGCAAAACCCGATTCTCCCAGAGAGAAACACTTTATTGGCTTCCAAAACAGAACATTCTTACAGATGACAAAAATCCAACAGAGTTCATGACAACGAATATTTCCTCTTGTACCTATGCCTTCATGGATACAGAACCTCCTCTCAGACCATCTTTCTCTAGACTAGCTGACAACCTGCCTGTCTTCTCATATACTGATCTGACACTGGGGGGGGGGGGGGGGTAAAACAAATTTTTTACATTTAAAACCCCCCCCCCCCCGGGTTAGGCCTCAAGGTCTAATTACCATCAATAAATACTCCCTTTGAAATGTTCATCTAGGTTAAAAGGCTATTCCTCACACACACACAACTTGCATAAGATTTACACATCAAAGGGGAACAGATAACATTGTCAACTGATATCTGGCCTGGTCACTAATACTGTGTGTGGAATATATATATCCAATACATATATATATAATACATAAAGTCCCACATAAATCGGCCAACACATTACAACAATAACATTCACTATATTTTGATCATTTAGCACTGTTTCTAGTTCTTTGTGTTATTGATTTTGCACTAATCAACTTGTGTATATTCCATTTATTCTCAGTAATTATCCGAGATTTTTCATGTGAGCGCTGCACTTTTTCACTTTATCCATCTTTGAAGACAACCAGGGATGTATAAAGCTTACACAATCAGAAAGGGTAAATTCTAGGACCAAACACATAGATGTCAAGTATCACCTACTGAGGGACAATCAAGAGTAAGGTGTTATTGTCATTCAATATTGCCTGTCAGAAGACATGACTGCCGATGCACTCACCAAGCCTTTGTTGAACATCATAGTTACATCCAGAAGAAGCTGAATATAACTTGACAGAGCACATGCTGTTGAGAAGGGGTGTGGGAAAGAACAGCTTGTTTGTTACTTAACTGACAATACTTCATGCATTATACTTATCTATGCAGCAGGTGGCGTTGCAGTGTTATAGTGTTATAATGTGTTTTCTTTGATATGACAGGATGTACCATCTAAGTTCAGTGCACTTGTTTGTGGTTAGTTCCTGTTTCTCATGATAAAGACATGCATTGCAATCCTCCATAAAAGTAAAGCTGTTTGCTGTATCCAAGAAGCTTCCAGCGCATGATTTTAATACTCAGCTAACACTTTGCACAGCCAGAGAGTGAAATTTTTGCCCATTCTTCTTTGCAAAATAGCTCAAGCTCTGTCAGTTTGCATGGAGAGCACCTGTGAACAGCAATTTTCAAGTCTTGTCACAGATTCTCAATTGGATTTAAGTCTGGACTTTGACTGGGCAATTCTAACACATGAATATGCTTTTATCTAAACTGTATGTTTAGGGTCATTGTCCTGCTGGAAGGTGAACCTCTGCCCCACTTCCAAGTTTAGCAGACTAATGCCTGTACACACGGTCGGAAATTCCGACCACAAAATCCGTCAAAATTTTTCCGACGGATTTTGTCAGACACTGGTGTTGCATACACACGGTCAGACAAATTTGTCGGAAAATCCGATCATTCTGAACGTGGTGACGTTCGCTGCGTATGACAGAACTACGTAGAGGCTAGTAGTAAATTGCTTTGGTCTCATAATTTGATCTGAGCATGCGTGGCACTTTGTCCGTCGGAATTCTCGACACACGATCGGAAAAAGTCTGATCGGATTTTTTGTTGTTGGAAAATTTGAGAGCAGGATCTCAAATTTTTTTAGTCAGAAATTCCGACGGAAAAAGTCAGATGGAGCCCACACACGGCCGGATTTTCTGACAACATGGTCCGATCGGACATTTTCCGTCAGAATTTCCGACCATGTGTACGGGGCATAACAGTTGTGCCATACTCTCCATTTTCGGATGATGGATTGAACAGTGATCCGTGAGATGTTCAAAGCTTGGGATATTTTTTATAAGACTTAACCCTTCTTTAAACTTCTCCACAACTTCATCCCTGTCTGGTGTATTCCTTGGCCTTCATGACACACAGGTGGACTCTATTTAATAATTAGGTGACTTCTGAAGGCAATTGGAAAGGGGGCTGAATTACAAATGCATGCCACACTTTTTGTAAAAAAAATTGTAAACCATTATTTTCCTTCCACTTCACAAGTATGTGCCACGTTGTGTCTATCAGTGATGGTGAACCTTGGCACCCCAGATGTTTTGGAACTACATTTCCCATGATGCTCAACTACACTGCAGAGTGCATGAGCATCATGGGAAATGTAGTTCCAAAACATCTGGGGGTGCCAAGGTTCGCCCTCACTGGTCTATCACATAAGATCCCAATAAATTACATTTACGTTTTTGGTTGTAGCATGACAAAATGTGGAAAATGTAAACGCACTGTATGAACACCTATGTAGCGCCGGGCTCCTGATGAGCAGGCACTATGTGTTTTGTAAACTTAATATTCCTGGAACCACAGTTGGGTTGTGGGGTTAATTGTACCAAATTATGGTTTCAGTACCAGTCTGGCTGGATTGCACTGGTTCTGCTTGGCCATAGGTGCTGTTGTCACTTCTGGCAAGCATGAGAACGCAGTTTGGCTGGGCGCATCGAGTGCCAATCTCTCTCGGAACCAATCAGTGAGAGTGTCGTCTTGCTGTGTATTCTGGGAGAGGGTACTTAAGGTACGGACGGAGATCACGTGCTTCTGGGTTCCGGTCCAGAAGATCCTTCTGTCTGTTTGGTCCTGGTCCTCTTGACCAGCCCTCTGGGCCCTCATGGCCTGGGGTGTGGATCCAACCAATTCCAAGTCCAATTCCAAGTCTCGGGGCTGGCTAGCCTGAGGCAAAGTAACTGGAAGGAGGATTTCAAGGTGGTCCGGTGCCGTCTCAGCTGTGGAGAGGCCCAGCAACTGAGAAAGCAACCAGGGGAGGACTCTTCAGGAGAGGGCCACGCATAAGGCTGGTTCCTCAGCAAGAGCCTGGAAGCCAAGTTGAAAGACACCAAGTGAATCCACGCTCCATCGCCGGACCAGCTGCAAGATACTGGTACCGTATGAGGGTTCTCTGAATTTGTCTATATCCTTCAGTTACAACCAAGTCTGTGGCAGAGACTTTGCTTTATTTGAAGAATCTAGCGACTGCTAAGCCTAGTGAGAGGAGGTTTATCCGATAGCTGTGAAAATCCAGTTGTGAATGGCTATTCTCTGGATTCTATAATGAGAGACTTTCAGTTCTAAGCAGTTCCAAAAGTACCTGAGCTTTCTACCTAAACCCTCTATCCTTTTTTGAGAGACTGTGTTTGTCTATCTTTTTTTCAAATAAAAATCCCAAAGCGGATTCAGTGTCAGTTTCTACAGTTCTTTGGGCCATCTACCTCGGGAAACCCCTAGACATTTACGAGGTCAAGAAGGTAACGGTAAGCCCAAATCAAACTAGCAGCTCCTTTGAGGGTTAGTGCTACACCTATATGCCACCTCATAACAGTTGAGCAGATGGAAATAAACAACAAAAAAAAGTTGATTCAGTTGAAGTTGATTCAGTTGAAGTTGATTCAGCAACTTTATTATCTATACACAAGCAATACAGAAACAAGGTTCAACAGATAATAATAAACATGACGACAAGAAAAGCTTATGATAAAAGATAAATCAAGGAAAGAGAAGATAAAGTGTATGCAACAACCTTATTATCTCTATAAAAGTAATACAAATGCAAGGTTTCCGATAGCAAAATCAATGACGAATATAAGCTGGTCTGGTTATGTACTGTACATATGATACTCCAACATTGAGGCCTCCCTGCAATAATTTCTGACTCTTGTTACTGCACACCTGGCGCTTTTGGGACTCTTCCCTCACCTTTGTCTGCCTCAACTCCTATTACTACAGTCTCCATAATATACAAATAAAAATCCAGTAGGAAAAACTGCCAAGTTGTTTAGCTCTCCAGCATTTACTAAACACTGAAATATCAATTTGGGATGGATCAAAATATCTTAGCTTACATCTCTCTATATTCTTCTCTGAAGTTTAAAAATTATACATTTTATGCCACGTTTGGCATGTAATTTTTTTGGGGGGGGGAGTGGGGGCTTCATTAGGAGGGGGACTGCCTGTCCCACTTCCTCCTTCCACCCAGGGACCGCCAAGGCGACTCCTCCTTTCGCCTTAGGCAGCCCCTTCCTCTAGGCGATCTCCTGGGACATGTGACAGGTCCCAGGAGATCGCCTGTCCACTCCGGGAGCACAGCGCGACTCGCTCATGCGCCGTGGGTGCCCGGCCGTGAAGCCGAAAGCTGTCACGGCCGAGTGTCCAGAGTGGCAATGGAGGCGCCGGCGGAGAGGATGGGGAGAGGCCGCATCGCTGGACCGTGGAACAGGTAAGTGTCTGTTTATTAAAAGTCAGCAACTACACTTTTTGTAGCTGCTGACTTTTAATAAACATAAAAAGCCTGGAACTTAAATTAAAATTATTTTTTTACTTTTTTGCTATAATAAATAACCCCTAAAAATATATAAAAAACAAAAAAAATGTTTTCCTCAGTTAAGGCCGATATGTATTCTTCTACATAATTTGTTAAAAAAAAAAAAAAAAAACGCATTAAGCGTATATTGATTGGTTTGCGCAAAAGTTATAGCATCTACAAAATAGGGGAAAGTTTTATGGCATTTTTATTATAAATTTTTTTTTTACTAGTAATGGCGGCGATCTGCGATTTTTATCAGGACTGCGACATTATGGCTGACACGTCGGACAATTTTGACACATTTTTGGGACTATTGGCATTTATACAGCGATCAGTGCTATAAAAATGTATTGATTACTGTAAAAATGTCACTGGCAGGGAAGGAGGTTAACACTATGGGGCGATCAAGGGGGTTAATGTGTTCCCTAGTGTGTGTGTTCTAACTGAAGGGGGGAGGGGACTGTGTAGGGGAAAAGATAGATTGCTGTTCATACTCTGTATGAACAGACAATCGGTCACTTCTCCCCTCAGAGAACTGGAAACTGTGTTTACACACACAGATTCCGATTCTCCGTGTGCCCCGAGCGACCGCCGGACACTTGCATCGGCTCCGTGGGCGAGCAGGGGGCACGCACGTGAGCCTCCGGTGGGGCGCGCGCACCGCTAGTGGACAAAAGCGGAACCAACGTAACATGCGATTCACGCAGCAGAGCCATGTTGCCGCCGTACAACTGCGGTGGCTGGTCGGCAAGCGGTTAATCTACTAGGATTAGAACCAGGGCTGTTTTATGAAATCATTTACCAGGGGTGCAACTAGGATTGTAAAAGACCTGGGGCACCTTTGGGCATCCCAAGGAAAGCGTTAACGTGGCACGTACAGTGCGGAAATTGTGTGAACAGTGGGAGGAGCTAAAAGGGGCATAGTTAAATAAAAGTAAAGCCTTCTTGTACCCATAAAATAGTGTATGCTTAGTTTGCAATATCACAAGAGTCTTACCTTACATACAATTTGTGTACACTTAGAATAAAAGGAGAGTGAACATGTTGAACTTACCTAAAGAAGAACTGTATTACAATAGTTAGAAGCGGCTGAGCAACCAGCAACTGTTGAGACAATGACAATGAACACTTTGATCAGACGTACTGTATAATTTTGCAATATAGTGTGTATATAGTGCAGGAGTATGTAATTTACAATATAGTGTATATAGTGCAGGAGTATGTAATTTACAATATAGTGTATATAGTGCAGAAGTATGTAATTTGCAATATAGTGTATATAGTGCAGGAGTATGTAAATTACAATATAGTGTATATAGTGCAGGAGTATGTAATTTACAATATAGTGTATATAGTGCAGGAGTATGTAATTTACAATATAGTATATATAGTGCAGGAGTATGTAATTTATAATATAGTGTATATATTTTATGTAGGTTCTTCAGAGAACAGTGCAATGTTTGGAGTGCACAATGTACAATATACTATATATAGTGCAAGAATCACTTGATTAAGCTGTCCATAAAAGATTTGTTTTTTCTTGTGTTGCTGAACGAAAGAACACAAATTAGGTGATTGAAGAAATCCCTTCTATTGAGACATTGGGGTTTATTTACTAAACTGGAGAGTTCAAAATCTTGTGCAGCTGTGCATGGTAGCCAATCAGTTTATAACTTCAGCTTGTTCAATTAAAGTTGTTATGAACCCGTACATATACCTGGTGAAATGACTGGCCTCAGGTGATACACCAAGATGAAACAAATCCTCCTACATTAGCTGTACCTGTTTATCTGAGGTCTTCTCTACATCCATTCAAGGCCCAGAATTTATAAAGCTTGTCTGAGCTGTCAGGAAAAAAAAGGGGGCGGAGAGCTGAAGTTACACTCTGCAAAGCTCAGTGAGAACAGCTCTGACAGCTGATTGGAGGGAAGGGACATACTCCCCTTCACACAGGTGCAGAGGTTAGGCTGCCAATCAGCTGGATCAGTCTTGAAAACGTGTCAGAAGTGATTCAAACTAATAGAAAATGAATGGGGCAGGAGACAGAAATTACACTTAGTGCTCTTAATTGATACAAGTACGCACTATAGAAGGATATGCTTTGTTCATAATTTATGTCTGAGGTTTACAACCACTTTGAAGGCTTTGAAACCTGAAAGATAATTGGTTTCAATGTGGAGCTGCACCAGATTTTGCACGCTCCAGTTTTAGTAAATAAACCCCATTGTCTGTACCCCAGTACAATCCCCCTGGTCAGTCTTTCCCCAGTACAATTTCCCCCCAGTACAATCTCCACCATGTCAGTTTGTCCCCAGTACAATCTTTTTCAGGTCAGTCTCTCAGTCCCCCCCTCCCCCCAGTAAGTACAACCCTCTAGGTCAGTCTGTCCTGAGTACAATCCCCTCAGGTCAGTCTGTCCCCAATACAATCATGCCCCAGATCAGTCTATCCCCAGTACAATACCCCCCAGGTTAATCTTTCCCCACTACAATCCCCCCAAATTAGATGTTAGGCCTCCACGATTGAAACAACTGAATTCAATGAATGAAAGGGGCAGGCCAGGGACAGTCAGGCTGGGGAGGAATGGACTAGAATGATACTGGATTTTTCAGCCAGGAAATGTGGCAGGCTCCATCTGATTTTCTGCAGGCTCTAATGCAAACTCTGAGAGCCGTACAGTGTGCAGTGTAGAGTAAACTATTTCAGTACAAGAGAAAAGTCCATACAACTGTACTATAATGAAGGTAAAGCTGAAGTTTAGCTTTAAGAATTGGAGACGTTTTTGCAGAGCATAGCCAATAAAATGACAAAACTTGTATTGAGTTAATACGTGCACTTGGTTAAGTGCAATTAAGATGAACTTACATATTAAGGGGTTTGTGAACCCACTAATGAGAAACCGTTATTTTCACTGTTCTATAGTCTAGTTTTAAAAGACACTTGAAGGCTAAGGGACCAGCCACATTTCGATCCATGTAGGGGTTAGCTGGTTGTACACAAGTTAATCTATCTTCTGTACAGCCAGCCAGCAGGTTTTTCTTGAACAATCAGTCCCGCCTGCTATAGCTGGCAACACAGACCGTTGTATTCTGCTGGTGGGGAAGGTTTTTCCATTCAACCCACTGGTTGAACATAAAAAAAGAAAAGAAAAAAAGAAGAATCATGTATGGTTGGTCTGCCTTACTTACTGCTCTGATGAGGCGCTGTCTTGGCTCAGTGCCTCTGATATTTGGGTCAGAAACTAGAAATTTGGGTATGTGTCTGTCTTCCATGTACACAGCGACTAAGGCCCCTTTCACACTGGCGGAGTCTGCTAGCAGATCTGCTGCTCAACAGGGGATCTCTTCACTGATCCCCATTGAGCATGGGGATGACAGGTCCGTGTCCGCTCTCATTCATTCCAATCTGCCGGACAGATCCCTATCCCTCTGTTTTTAGCAGACCGAATTGGATTGGATGTTTACATGTCTGTAGGCATACACCGCTCCATGGACCGATCAGGTCTGCCTGAAAAACTGACAGGTGGACCCAGTGGCGGAACTACCGCCATAGCGACACATGCGGTCGCTATGGGGCCCGCAGCCAATCAAGGGCCCGGTGAGCGGCGTTGCTAGGCGGGTGCGGGCCGCGCCGGGTGACACCCGCGGGTAGCGGCAGCCGCACCACTAACGCCGCTCACCGTGCCTTCTATGCTGCACTGGAGCGCAGGAGGAAGAACAGCGGCGCGGACCGAAGCCGCCTCCCCTCCTCTCTGTTTACATCCAGAGAGGAGGAGGAGCCTGCGCTCGAGCCTCGAGGGACACACGCCGCTGTTCTAAGGTATGTAAGGGGGGTGGGTCGGCATGTCTGCACTACTCAGGGGGGGGTGGCTGTAATGGGTGGGGGTGTCTGCATTGCTGGGGGTGTCTATTGATGGGGGTCTGCACTGAGGTGGGGGGGTGTCTGTACTAAGGGGGTCTGCACTTGGGTGGGGTGTCTGTACTAAGGGGGTGTCTGCATTGCTGGGGGGTGTCTACTGATGGGGTCTGCACTGAGGTGTGGGGGGTGTCTGTACTAAGGGGGTCTGCACTTGGGTGGGGTGTCTGTACTAAGGGGGTGTCTGCATTGCTGGGGGGTGTCTACCTTAAAACAAAATTCAAAAAAACCTGTACAACACTTAGAATATATAGTTGGATATAGGGTTAAAATAATGGATATAAATGTGTCAAGTTTCTCCTATAGATCCTGAAACATTTTTGGTGATTATCCTGAGTTTATTTAATGAGGCACTTGAATGATTGCTGGTGAGAGGTATCAATTACCTATTGCTCAATGTAGAGCTGGTGCCAATAAATGAACAATTATTTGAGTATATAAAAATAGGGTAAATTAATGCATAAATAATTGCTGTCTTTGTTACAGCCGCCGATGCTCAAATTAATGAAGAATATTTCTATGCATTTACCCGGTATCCTACCAGGCTGAATCAATCTGTATCATTACATGCAGAAAAAGGAGATTGAATGCAGGAAGTTGCTGCTCACAATATGAATGGTGCACAAGTAAAAGGAGAAAAAAAGACAAAAGAAAAAAAAAAAAAAAACTGACACTTTCCTTTTCTGCTGACACCTCCAGGTGCTGTTCGTTTTCTGTCTTTTACGCTGTGCTTACAGGCACTTCCAGTCAGTTTGCATATGGGGAGAGAAAGAAACATACACCATTGCGCAGTATTTCCTAAAAAGAAATGTGTGTGTGTGCTGTGACCAGTGAGCGGTAATCTACTCACATACACCCGGTAATGGTACAGCGATAGCCGAATGCTTGTCAGGCTTTTTTGCTACAGGGCTGGATGCCCTGCTCGTCCACACTCTGCGTGCTGCGGTGATGTCACTAGGCTCCTCCTCCCGACGCGTTGCATTACAGTCACGTAACGTCTGCACTACTCGGGGGGGTGGCTGTAATGGGTGGGGGTGTCTGCATTGCTGGGGGGTGTCTATTGATGGGGGTCTGCACTGAGGTGGGGGGTGTCTGTACTAAGGGGGTCTGCACTTGGGTGGGGTGTCTGTACTAAGGGGGTGTCTGCATTGCTGGGGGGTGTCTATTGATGGGGGTCTGCACTGAGGTGGGGGGGGGGTGTCTGTACTAAGGGGGTCTGCACTTGGGTGGGGTGTCTGTACTAAGGGGGTGTCTGCATTGCTGGGGGGTGTCTACTGATGGGGGTCTGCACTGAGGTGGGGGGTGTCTGTACTAAGGGGGTCTGCACTTGGGTGGGGTGTCTGTACTAAGGGGGTGTCTGCATTGCTGGGGGGTGTCTACTGATGGGGGTCTGCACTGAGGTGGGGGGTGTCTGTACTAAGGGGGGGGTCTGCACTTGGGTGGGGGTGTCTGTACTAAGGGGGTGTCTGCATTGCTGGGGGGTGTCTACTGATGGGGGTCTGCACTGAGGTGGGGGGTGTCTGTACTAAGGGGGTCTGCACTTGGGTGGGGGTGTCTGTACTAAGGGGGTGTCTGCATTGCTGGGGGGTCTACTGATGGGGGTCTGCACTGAGGTGGGGGGTGTCTGTACTAAGGGGGTCTGCACTTGGGTGGGGTGTCTGTACTAAGGGGGTGTCTGCATTGCTGGGGGGTGTCTACTGATGGGGGTCTGCACTGAGGTGGGGGGTGTCTGTACTAAGGGGGTCTGCACTGAGGTGGGGGTGTCTGTATTGATGGGGGGTCTGTAATGGGGGTGTCTTTACTAAGGGGTCTGCACTGAGGTGGGGGGGTCTGTAATGGGGGATTGTCTGTACTGAGGGGGGCCTGCACTGAGTTGGGGGGGTCTGCACTGAGATGGGGGGGTCTGAACTTGGATGGGGGGTCTGTAATGGGGGTGGGTGTCTGTACTAAGGGGGTCTGCACTGAGGTGGGGGGCGTCTGTACTGATGGGAGGTCTGCACTTGGATGGGGGGTCTGTAATGGGGGGTGTCTGTACTGATGGGGGTCTGCACTGAGGTCGGGGGTGTTTGTACTGATGGGGGTCTGCACTGAGGTCGGGGGGTGTCTGTACTGATGGGGGTCTGCACTGAGGTTGGGGGTGTCTGTACTGATGGGGGTCTGCACTGAGGTCGGGGGTGTCTGTACTGATGGGGGTCTGCACTGAGGTCGGGGGGTGTCTGTACTGATGGGGGTCTGCACTGAGGTCGGGGGGGTGTCTGTACTGATGGGGGGGTCTGCACTTGGGGGGGGGGTCTGCACTGAGGTGGGGGGTGTCTGTACTGATGGGGGGGGGGGGGGGTCTGCACTTGGGTGGGGGGTCTGTACTGCTGGGGGTGTCTGTACTGCTAGGGGGTCTGCACTAGGGGGGTGTCTGTACTAAGGTGGTGTCTGTACTACTGGGGGGGGGGGGATTCTGTACTACTGAGGGGGGTCTGCACTGAGGGGGGTGGGTCTGCACTGCTGGGGGGGTCCTGCACTGAGGGGGGGGTCTGTAATGTTGGGGAGGTCTGCACTGGAGGGTGTCTGTACTGAGGGGGGTGGTCTGCACTGGGGGGTGTCTGTACTGCTAGGGGGGTCCTGCACTGAGGTAGGGTCTGTAATGCTGAGGGGTGTCTGTACTTAGGGGGGTGTCTATACTGCTGGGGGGTCTTTACTGATGGGGGTATGCATGTGTGTCCTTCAGGGGCTGCATACAGTATACTGCATACTTTGTTGTTCAAAATTAAGCTGTTGCCTGGGTACTGTGCCACATGAGTGTGGTAATCTGTTGTTCGATGGCATTAGTCCATTTTATTTTTTTTGTGGTGGTGGGGGGGCCCATACAACATTTTGCTATGGGGCCCTGTGATTTCTAGTTACGCCCCTGGGTGGACCTGATCAGTCCATCAGTGAGAAAGGGGCCTACTAAGCAGCACAGTGATTTTAGTCTAAGGGAGTGGGAAGCATGGCCACATTTTAACCATATCTACATGTCATCATGCCCACCTTACTCCCTGAAAAAAAAAATTTCCAGGACGGTATCTGGGAGCTTTCAAGTTCAGCAAACAACAATGTGCAATACAGATAAAACCCGAATGTCAAACACAAAGTCCATCAAAATTAAAGAGAAAAATGGAAATTGTACTTCCTTGTAGCGTGGACATTATAAATTACTTCATTATATGGCAGGAGATTGTCATTAAGGCTGGCTTCACACTGAGGCGGTTTTCCTTTTAGCACTAGAAATAGCCTCTAAATAACGCCTGAAACCGCCTCCCATTCATTTCAGTGTGCCTTTTCTGGGGCGGTGCGCTTGCGGGAAAATCTGAAAAGACCTGTAAGCAGCATTTTTGGAGCGATTTGAGAGCGCTGTATACAGCGCTCCCAAAACGTCCTGCCCATTGAAAAGCGATTCATAAGCGCCACAACACAGGTGAATAAAATATTAAAATACTTAAGCGCTAGTGAGGATTAAAATCAGAGGACCATTAGTGTTTCAAGATGGCCAAATGATACAGCTGCAAACCCATAAGAAAGTGCGAGTGATATGTTAAAAGTACACAAATAAATGTGTGATGAGTGCGCTATCAACCTTAAAACAAAATTCAAAAAACCTGTACAACACTTAGAATATATAGTGTATACACCGTGATTAATAAAAACCTGTGTAGTGCAGTGATTTAAAATACGCTTTTAGACCTCCAATTGTTGTTTGGATAGAGGGTTAAAATAATGGATATAAATGTGTCAAGTTTCTCCTATAGATCCTGAAACATTTTTGGTGATTATCCTGAGTTTATTTAATGAGGCACTTGAATGATTGCTGGTGAGAGGTATCAATTACCTATTGCTCAATGTAGAGCTGGTGCCAATAAATGAACAATTATTTGAGTATATAAAAATAGGGTAAATTAATGCATAAATAACTGCTGTCTTTGTTACAGCCGCCGATGCTCAAATTAATGAAGAATATTTCTATGCATTTACCCGGTATCCTACCAGGCTGAATCAATCTGTATCATTACATGCAGAAAAAGGAGATTGAATGCAGGAAGTTGCTGCTCACAATATGAATGGTGCACAAGTAAAAGGAGAAAAAAAAAGACAAAAGGAAAAAAAAACTGACACTTTCCTTTTCTGCTGACACCTCCAGGTGCTGTTTGTTTTCTGTCTTTTACGCTGTGCTTACAGGCACTTCCAGTCAGTTTGCATATGGGGAGAGAAAGAAACATACACCATTGCGCAGTATTTCCTAAAAAGAAATGTGTGTGTGTGCTGTGACCAGTGAGCGGTAATCTACTCACATACACCCGGTAATGGTACAGCGATAGCCGAATGCTTGTCAGGCTTTTTTGCTACAGGGCTGGATGCCCTGCTCGTCCACACTCTGCGTGCTGCGGTGATGTCACTAGGCTCCTCCTCCCGACGCGTTGCATTACAGTCACGTAACGTTTTCAAGGGATAATGAGCCCTGTGACAGCTGAGGATATTTATAGGGCATGATGTTTGTTTGAAATCTTTGCATATTTATTAAAAATAAAAATATTACATGTACATAAGTATTCACAGCCTTTGCCATGACACTCAAAATTGAGCTCAGGTGCATCCCGTTTCCACTGATCATCCTTGAGATGTTTCTACAACTTGCTTGGAGTCCACCTGTGGTAAATTCAGTTGATTGGACATAATTTGGAAAGGCACACACCTGTCTATAAAAGGTCCCACAGGTAACAGTGCATGTCAGAGCACAAACCAAGCCATGAAGTGCAAGGAATTCTCTGCAGACCTCCGGGACAGGATTGCATCAAGGCACAGATCTGGGGAAGGGTACAGAAACATTTCTGCAGTGAGCATAGTGGGCTCCATCATCCGTAAATGGAAGAAATTTGGAACGGGCCGCCCGGCCAAACTGAGCGATTGGGGGAGAAGGACCTTAGTCAGGGAGGTGACCAAGAACACGATGGCCACTCTGACAGAGCTCCAGCATTTCTCTGTGGAGAGAAGAGAACCTTACAGAACAACCATCTCTGCAGCACTCCACCAATCAGGCCTGTATGGTAGAGTCTCCAGGCGGAAGCCACTCCTCAGTAAAAAGCACATGGCAGCCCGCCTGGAGTCTGACAAAAAAGGTACCTACAGGACTATCAATTAGACCATGAGAAACAAAATTCTTTGGTCTGATTAAACAAAGATTGAACTCTTTGGCCTGAATGGCAGGCATCATGCTTAAAAAGACTTACATAGTTACATAGTAGGTGAGGTTGAAAAAGACACAAGTCCATCAAGTCCAACCTATGTGTGTGCTTATATGTCAGTATTACCTTGTATATCCCTGTATGTTGTGGTCATTTAGGTGCTCATCTAATAGTTTCTTGAAACTATCGATGCTCCCGCTGAGACCACGGCCTGTGGAAGAGAATTCCACGTCCTTGCCGCTCTTACAGTAAAGAACCCTCTACGTAGTTTAACGTTAAACCTCTTTTCTTCTAATTTTAATGAGTGGCCACGAGTCTTGTTAAACTCCCTTCAGGAAAAAGTTTTATCCCTATTGTGGGGTCACCAGATCGGTATTTGTAAATCAAACATCTCTTCTCCAGAGAGAATAAGTTCAGTGCTTGCAACCTTTCCTCAGAACTAATATCCTCCAGACCCTTTATTAGCTTTGTTGCCCTTCTTTGTACTTGCTCCATTTCCAGTACATCCTTCCTGAGGACTGGTGCCCAGAACTGGACAGCATACTCCAGGTGCGGCCGGACCAGAGTCTCCTAGAGAGGGAGAATTATCATTTTATCTCTGGAATTAATCCCCTTTTTAATGCATGCCAATATTCCGTTTGCTTTGTTAGCAGCAGCTTGGCATTGCATGCCCTTTCTGAGCTGATCATCTACTAGGACCCCCAGGTCCTTTTCCATCCTAGATTCCCCCAGAGGTTCTCCCCCCAGTGTATAGATTGCATTCATATTTTTGCCACCCAAATGCATTATTTTAATTTTTTTCTACATTGAACCTCATTTGCCATGTAGTTGCCCACCCCATTAATTTGTTCAGATCTTTTTGCAAGGTTTCCACATCCTACGGAGAAGTTAGTGCCCTGCTTAGTTTAGTGTCGTAGAGATTGAACTTTTTACCCCAACCTCCAGGTCGTTTATTAACAAATTAAACAAGATTGGTCTCAGCATAAAATCCTGGGGGACCCCACTACCCTGCCCTGACCATTCAGAGTACTCCATTTATCACCACCCTCTGAACTCGCCCTTGAAGCCAGTTTTCAATCCATGTACTCAGCCTATGGTCCATGCCAATGGACCTTATTTTGTACAGTCGTTTATGGGAGACTGTCAAATGCTTTTGCAAAATCCAGATACACCACGTCTACGGGCCTTCCTTTATCTATATGGCAACTCACCTCCTCAAAGAAGGTTAATGGATTGGTTTGGCAAGAACGATTCTTCATGAATCCATGCTGATTACTGCTAATGATACCATTCTCATTACTAAAATCTTGTATATAGTCCCTCATCATACCCTGCAAGAGTTGACATACTATTGAAGTTAGGCTAACTGGTCTGTAATTCCCAGGGATGTATTTTGGGCCCTTTTTAAATATTGGTGCTACATTGGTTTTCTCCAATCAGCTGGTACCATTCCAGTCAGTAGACTGTCAGTAAAAAATTAGGAACAATGGTCTGGCAATTACTTGACAGAGTTCCCTAAGTACTCTTGGGTGCAAGCCATCTGGTTCTGGTGATTAATGTTAAGTTTCCCAAGTCTAATTTTAATTCTGTCCTCTGTTAACCATGGAGGTGCTTCCTGTGATGTGTCATGAAGATAAACACTGCAGTTTTGGTTACTGAAGCCCCCCCGATTCCCTCGTGAAGACTGAGAAGAATAAATTCAATACCTTCGCCATCTCCCCCATCCTTTGTAGCCAGATGTCCTTCCTCATTCTTTATGGGGCCAATATGGTCTGTCCTCCCTTTTTTACTGTTTACATACTTAAAGAATTTCTTGGGATTTTTTTTTTCTCTCCTCCACTATGTGTCTTTCATGTTCTATCTTAGCCGTTCCTATTGCACCCTTACATTTCTTGTTGCATTCTTTATAAAGTCTGAATGCTGAGGATGATCCCTCAACCTTGTATTTTTTGAAGGCCTTCTTCTCCTCTGCTTTTATATGCATTTTTACATTGGCGTTAAGCCATCCAGGACTTTTGTTCGCTCTATTACCCAATGGGATGCATTGGCTAATGCCCTTATTTAATATGCTCTTAAAGCAAACCCATCTCTCCTCCATGTTCTTTGTTCCTAAGATTTTATCCCAATTTTTGCCTTCTAGCAAGGTTTGTAGTTTAGGGAAGTTGGTTCTTTTGAAATTCAGTGTCTTTGTATTCCCCTTATGTTTCCTATTTGTGTGATTTATACTGAAGCCAATTGACCTGTGACCTAAATTGCCCCATATATCCACATCCGTGATTAGGTCTGTATTGTTGGTAATCAGTAGATCCAGTAACGCTTTATTTCTAGTTGGTGCGTCTACCATCTGACCCATTAAATTGTCCTGAAAGACATTTAGGAACTGGCTTAGATGAATGCATGGTTCCCTCTGCCCAGTCTATGTCAGGATAATTAAAATCCCCCATTATGATAACACTTCCCATCCTTGCTGCTAATCAAATTTGTGATAGATCTGTCTCCCCTTCCTCCCTAAAGTTAGGGGACCTATAGCATACTCCCAGTATTATTTTCCCCTTAGCTTCATCCCTCCTCCCTAGCTCCCTTAGTGACGTCATCTCTCACATTCACTTGTACATTATTCTTGATATATAGGCATATCCCTCCCCCTTTTTTACCCTCTCTATCCTTGCCATAAAGGGTATAGCCTTGAATGGTTGCCAGCCAATCATGAGAGCTGTTGAACCAGGTCTCTAAAATTCCCACAAAATCTAAAATCCTCCTCGTACAACAGTATCTCTAGTTCACCCATCTTGTCCGCCAGGCTCCTGGCATTGGTGAACATACCATGTAGTTTAGACCGATCGCATGTATCCTTTTATTGATACATAATAAAAAAAGAGCTTTTAAAAATATAAAAATGAAGGAACACTATCATCGTTTAAATGTTACAAAAAATATAACAGAATATGTAAAAAGGAAATCAAGGACGCAAAAATTCCAAACGAACGACGGGATGGCAAAAGATAGGACAAACCTCCCAAAAATATTTAAATATGTTAATAGTAAAAAGGTCAGGTCTAAGCATGTAGGCCCTTTACAAAATAATCTAGAGTGGGTCACTGGGGACAAAGAGAAGGCAAATTTATTAAATAATTTCTTCAGCTCTGTGTATACAAAGGAGCATGGGGTCCATAATGGGGGTGGCAGTGACACAGCCCCAAATGATCGACAATGGCTCAAAAGTGATATGGTCCAGAAATATTTAGACAGAATAAAGGTGGATAAAGCACCTGGACCAGATGGCATCAACCCACGGATCATAAAAGAATTTAGCTCTGTCATTTCAAGCCATTGTTCCTAATATTTAGGGACTCGTTAATATTTATCAAGTGCCCCCCCCCCCGGAATCAGGCATAGGATCTTAAATTCAGCACAGTTGCTTCACTATCGGGGTGCAGGCAAGCCCGCACCCAGGTGCCACCCGTCAGTGGGGTGACACCATCAAGGTGCGGTCAAGCCCCCCTATCAGTGTTGTGTGACTTCAGCTCTTTTCCCTGCTCAGTCCAGCAGAGAACTCAGCGGCTCTGTAACAGGAGAAAGGCGAGCTGCGGGCTGTCAGAGGTTCCCCTGCTCGCCCTCCCTTTCTCCTGTCAGGGAGAAGAGACAGTGGCTCTCATCAGGTTCCCCACCCAGCTTCCTGCCCACTCCGTTTCTTCCCTATTGGCCATAACTGAGGGCCAATGAAAGGAGACTAGGAGAGGAGAGCATCATGGGACATGTAGTTCTAAAGATTGGCGGCCCCATTTTTCCACAGGGAGGAGGCTACAGCTCGATCAAGAGACAGATTGAGAGACTGCAGCCTGAAAAAAAGCTGAGGGAGAGAGCGTTACAGGACAAAGAACAAGGTGTGTGCTGGGCAAAAGCCAGAGAGAGAGCCACTCTGCTCAGCGCCACCAGAGAGAGAAAGACTGAGTCACTACCAGGATATAGACATGCTACACTACTGACCAGAGTCACCCCTGGGGAACCCAGAGTGAGCGATCATCCAGCTGGAGGGATCATTTCTGTAGTTTCCCTGGGTCTGGTAAGAGGGCCTGTTGGCCATTATCCATTACTTATCCTAGGGACTTTACTACGTCTGCAGTCTCTGACCATGATAATGTGATAATGACATTGTCGAAAAGGGGCGGTGCATGAGTGACCCTAAAATGATGCCCCCCCTTGAAAAAAATTCTGCGGACGCCCATGCAAGAGGGCACTCTTTAGGTCTAGAGGAAAAAAAATTTAATCTCCAAATCCGGAAAGGTTTCTTCACAGGAAAGAGCTGTGAAAATGTGGAATAGGCTCCCTCCAGGGGTGGTTCTGGCAAGCTCAGTAGATTGCTTTTTAAAAAAAAGGTTTTGATTCTTTTCTAAATATACATAATATAACTAGGTACTAACATAGGTAAAGTTGATCCAGGGAAAATCTGATTGCCTCTTGGGTGATCAGGAAGAATTTTTTTCCCTGCTGTAGCAAATTGGAGCATGCTTTGCTGGAGTTTTTTGCCTTCCTCTGGATCAACTGTGGGTGAAGGATTGTGTATATGGGATTGTGTGTATATATATATATATATATATTTATTTTTATTTTTTTAACTGGAGGAACTTGTGTCTTTTTTTCAACCTGGCTAACTATGTAACTATTGAGCAAAGGCTGTACATGTGGTGCCAATCACTAAAAAATTCATTGTGACAGAACCGTCTCACACTCGGCTTGAGTGCTTCCGTCAGTATACCGCTTCCTCCAGTCTGAACATAGATGTCAGATATTATAGCATCCAAGAACTAGCAGGACTAGTTTAGATGCAAAACTGGAACACTTTATTAAACAAGAATACAAGCTTTTTATACACTACACACTCAGGTGAGGCTGATTACATTATCATATGCAAACGCAACTGTATGCAGAAATACAGTGGTGTGAAAAAGTGTTTGCCCCCTTCCTCATTTCCTGTTCCTTTGCATGTTTGTCACACTTAAGTGTTTCGGAACATCAAACCAATTTAAACAATAGTCAAGGACAACACAAGTAAACACAAAATGCAATTTGTAAATGAAGGTGTTTATTATTAAAGGTGAAAAAAAATCCAAACCATCATGGCCCTGTGTGAAAAAGTGATTGCCCCCCTTGTTAAAACATACTATAACTGTGGTTGTCCACACCTGAGTTCAATTTCTCTAGCCACACCCAGGCCTGATTATTGCCACACCTGTTCACAATCAAGGCATCACTTAAATAGGAGCTGCTTGACACAGTAAGGTCCACCAGAAGATCCTTAAAAGCTACACATCATGCCGAGACCCAAAGAAATTCAGGAACAATTGAGAAAGAAAGTAATTGAGATCTATCAGTCTGGAAAGGGTTATAAAGCCATTTCAAAAGCTTTGGGAATCCAGCGAACCACAGTGAGAGCCATTATCCACAAATGGCGAAGACATGGAACAGTGGTGAACCTTCCCAGGAGTGGCCGGCCGCCCAAAATTACCCCAAGAGCGCAGCGACGACTCATCCAAGAGGTCACAAAAGACCCCACAACAACGTCCAAGGAACTGCAGGCCTCACTTGCCTCAGTTAAGGTCAGCATTCATGCCTCCACCATCAGGAAAAGACTGGGAAAAAATGGCCTGCATGGCAGAGTTCCAAGGAGAAAACCACTGCTGAGCAAAAAGAACATCAAAGCTCGTCTCAATTTCTCCACAACACATCTTGATGATCCCCAAGACTTTTGGGACAACATTCTGTGGACCGATGAGACAAAAGTGGAACTCTTTGGAAGGTGTGTGTCCAAGTATATCTGGCGTAGAAAGAACACTGCATTTCAGAAAAAGAACATTATACCAACAGTAAAATATGGTGGTGGTAGTGTGATGGTCTGGGGCTGTTTTGCTGCTTCAGGACCTGGAAGACTTGCCGTGATAAAAGGAACTATGAATTCTGCTGTCTACCAAGAGATCATGAAGGAGAATGTCCGACCATCTGTTCGTGTACTCAAGCTGAAACGAACTTGGGTTCTGCAGCAGGACAATGATCCTAAACACACCAGCAAGTCCACCACCGAATGGCTGAAGAAAAACAAAATGAAGACTTTGGAGTGGCCTAGCCAAAGTCCTGACCTGAATCCTATTGAGATGTTGTGGTATGACCTTAAAAAGGCCGTTCATGCTCGAAAACCCTCTAATGTAACTGAATTAGGACAATTCTGCAAAGATGAGTGGGCCAAAATTCCTCCAGGACGCTGTAAAAGCCTCATTGCACGTTATCGCAAACGCTTGGTTGCAGTTGTTGCTGCTAAGGGTGGCCCAACCAGTTATTAGGTTTAGGGGGCAATCACTTTTTCACACAGGGCCATGATGGTTTGGATTTTTTTTCACCTTTAATAATAAACACCTTCATTTACAAATTGCATTTTGTGTTTGTGTTGTCCTTGACTATTGTTTAAATTGGTTTGATGTTCCGAAACACTTAAGTGTGACAAACATGCAAAGGAACAGGAAATGAGGAAGGGGGCAAACACTTTTTCACACCACTGTATAATTAACACTATAAACCTTAAGTTAAACAATTAGCCACCTGGGACACTCAGAGGTCTCATTCCAGGTCAGACTTGCCAGTATCGAGTTCACAAATTACAATACACATTATTACATGTATAAACCACATCACCACAGAGGTTTGCTAGCAGGCAATAGGTGTGTTAATTATCACAATTAACAATACAAACAGTGATTCCCCCCCCCCTCAGACTAGGGGGCAACCCAGGGATTTCCAGATCTCATCAACCAGTATCTTTTCACATACATCTGTCCACTGAGTCCCAAGCTGGCAGAGACCATGATGGCCACCTTAATAATGTCCTTTTGCGTTACAATCCAAGACATCTTCCTAAATGCGTGTAGCTCCCTCAAATGCCAGGGCCCATAGTCCGTGGGCAAGAGGCTAGCATTCAGTCTCCTCCAAAAGCCTCTGTCCTGGGTGAGTCTGTCACAATTTTCCCCTTTTGGCAGGACACTAACACAGAAGGAGGCCCTCGACGAGTGGACTTTGACTCTGTAGTTCCAGTCCCCCAATGCCCATGCCCACACAGTACCCCTAACAAATTGTCCCAAACAGAGCATTACTTACCCAGCCAACCTCTGCCACTTTCATAGAACATACCTGCTGCTGGGGAGAAGTGCAGACTGGCCCTTCTCCCTGGAGTCCTTTCAGCTGTTGAAGAGAAGATAGGGTGGCTGGGCTCATTACGTCATGCTGTTGAGGATCTGGGCCAACTGCCCTGCATCCCTGGGGTATACAGGTGGAGACCGTAGTCCCATCCACTACCACAGGAAATCCATATTTTTTTAGTTGAGGGCAGAGTGAACTCACATAGTCGGTCAACCTGATTTCCATTCCTGGCCGCAGGAAATGGTCGTCATCGGTAGGTGTGGGGCAGAGGTCGTTGTCCAGCTGCCAGCAATTCAGCTGGATGGTCTTTACCATTCCATGGCTTGGTCTGTTGCTGGGCAGAGGGGCCGACTGCCCCAGTTCCCTGAAGCCATGGAGACACTGTAGGTGCTAGGCAGAGGCCAGTCGCGTTCTGCCCTGTTGCCAGCGATTCAGCTGGGAGTAGAAGCTTCACTACATCAGCTTGTTGCTGGGGAGGGGGGCGACTGCTTTCTGAAACTCTGCAGTTGTTGCTGGGCAGAGGTTGTTCACACTCTGCCCTGTTGCCAACACTTCTGCTGGGGACCCCACATAATCCACTCTGGCTAACTGTTGGGGAGGGAAGACAGTTTCCTCCACTTTGGCTGACTGTTGGGGAGGGAGGACAACAACCTCTTCTCCCTTCTCCCCCGGGATCCTGATTTTCTGCTTGGGAGTGACTGCCACCTTCTCACCCTGGGCCTCCGGAACTGCCACGGGTGTGGGGTAGAGGTCTTGGACCCTCTGACAAATTGTCAGCGCTTCAGCTGGAGACGTTTCTTGTAGCTCCACAGATGCTTCTGCCAGGAAATCCCATATCCCTGTCACTGTTGTGGGAGAAAGGCCGGCCGCTTCTTCTCTCAGGACGGCTGAAGCTGCTGTTGGTGCTGGGCAGCGCTCAGTGATGTTCTGCCCTGATGCCAGCTGTTCCGCTGGAAAGTAAACTGAAAAGTCAAATCCTCCAGGGTCACTGATTGTTGCAGGCAGGGGTCAGCAGTGCTATGCCTGGATGCGCGTTCTCCTGCTGTAGGCTCACTGAGTTGTTCCTCGTCAGCAGGAAAGTCTATTAAATCCCCCGTCTCTGGAACTGCTGTCTCTGAAACCCAGAAGATGGTACCGGTGCTGGGCAGAGGCTCCTCCATCCAAAATCGTTCTGTGCAGAAACAGGATCGTCAAGGTGAGTTAGCACTTGCTGCATCCGCTATAAAACCTCCGCTTACAAAGCTGCCGATGCAGGTGAGAAAAGCACACTGTTACCCTGACACATTGCCGACTCTTCAGCCAGGATTTCAGAGCTGTCAGCTGGTATTTCCTGATAGTCTCAGGCAAAAGGAGCCCAGACCTGCTGCTGAGCAGAATCTAGTAGCCGTCTGCAGGTGATCTCCAGCTCCAATTCCTAATTGGCTAGAAACTCAAAATCTTCCAGTGCCCAGAGAACTTCTGTCAGGAAAGGCATATTCATGCAGCAGGAATCGCACAACACGCATGCTCGCCTGCATGCACGCACACGCACCTGTCACCAACGCTGGTGCCAAAGGGGCTATTTAAACTGAGTGCACCAAAGACTCTTTGCCGTTTGGTCTGCAGCTTCAGTGTGTTCTGACCTGTTACCTGTGCTAGCCTCTGATCTTGATACAGCTTGTTCCCACTAACGCTGTCTGCTTGATACCCTGACCCCAGCTTGTTTTGGACTTCTTTTTCACAGCCCAGCCACATAGAGAGACACAACATCCAAGTACCTTCAGGCATTATCTATTTTAAAGTGATATTAAAGTCTTGTTTTTTTCATAAAAAAAATAACAAACATGTTATACTCACCTGCTCTGTGCAGTGGTTTTGCACAGAGCAGCCCCAACCCTCCTCTTCTCGGGTCCCCTGCCGGTGCTCCTGGACCCTCCCATCTGCCAAGTGCAAAAGCAAACAGCTTGCTCTGGGGACACCCTAGCAGGCATGCTCCCAAGCTGCAGTTGTGTGTCCATTCCCAGAGCTACACTTGGCCCTCCCTCTCCTGATTGGCCCACTGGTTGTAACTGACAGCAGCAGGTACCAATGGCTCCCACTGCTGCCAAAAGACAATCGGGAGTGGGAGGCCCCTAAGACCCAAGGCTCTTGTGGACATCACTGGATCGAGAGGGGGCTCAGGTAAATATTGGGGGGCTATGGAGGATGCTACACAGGTGTTTTTTTACTGTCATGTACAGAATGCATGAAGCATTAAAAGTAAAAATCTGTTTTTGCTAGAAAATGAGTTAGAAACACAAACATTATATATTTTTGTAGTAGAGGCCCTAGAGAATAAAATTGTGTTTTTTGCTCATTTTTATGTCACACAACATTTGTGCAGTGGTTTTTCAAATGCAATTTTACACACTAACATATAAATATACATTAATTAATTTAAATGTACAAAAAGACAATATAATACCCAATTTTTTTGTTAAAATTAAATGGTGTTGTACCAAGTAAATAGATAACAAACATGTCATGCTTTAAAATTGTGCATGCTAGTGAAATTGCACCAAACTTCGGTATTTAAAAATCTCCATAGGTGATGCTTGATAAGCCTTTATTGGCTACCAGTTTAGAGTTACAGAGGAGGTCTCATGCTAGAATTATTGCTCTTACTCTGCAATTTGCGGTGATACCTCACAAGTGTGATGCGATCGCCATTTACGCATTTGTATGGGACCAACGCATGCGTTCGCCTTTGCACGTGAGCATGGGGGGAGGAGGGCTCTTTAAAATGTTTTAATTTATTGGTGGGGACACTGGTACACTGACAGATGTTTTTGTGCACTTGTACACTGACAGATGCTGATCATCCACCGGCGGACACTGACAGATGTTGATGTTGCAATGGAACACGATTGCAGATGTTTTTGTGTACTGGTACAGATGTTGATGGGACACTTGGACATGAACAGTGGTGCTTGGTGTACTGTGTGGGGATGGCTGCAGTCTGTGCAATTTCTGTGCAACTGAACACTAAAATTGTCAGTTACACAGAGAACTGCAGCATCCCCACCCCCTCACTGAGCTCAGCAGGGAGAGCCGACACAGAGACACATGTCTTTGTTTACACTGTTTGATCACTGTGATTGGGCACAGCCATCAAATGATCGGGAGGGCTAATCACAGCACCCATGTCCCGATCTGTGATGTGCTGTGTCTGAAGGATCGCGCCGCTGTGCTGCCCATGTTCTAACAGGACATACAGGTACGTCCAGTCAGATTGAGGAAGCTCCCATCCGACTGTTTATGTGCAGTGGCCAGGTGGGAAGCAGTTAATTTGCTTTAGTCCATAACTAAAAAAAATTGTGTACTTAGTATATTTGACACCAAAAGCTGCTTGGACATGGAGGAGGATGGAGGGCGTGTTACTTACCACTGTGTATATGCCCACATGTATGACTCTATTGTCATGTGAGCTGCACAAATAGAAAAAAAGGAGGAAATGAAAAGCTTAGAAGGGAACTGGAACTGGAGCATGCCCAGCAGATAACAGATGGTTCTACACAATCTCAGGTTGCATTGGGGATAGCAGAAGATGGGCAGGACAGTTGCAAGCAGGATCAAGCAGGTATATTTCACTCCACACAAAACAAATGCTTTTGTGGATTTGGGAGTATCCACACGTTGTATAACATGTAATGAGAGTTTTTTTTATAGTCTGGGTTTAATGACACTATAATGCTGAGAATCCATTTTTTGTGGAAAAAGAATTGATTATTATTATCTTATTTTACTATCAAATTCCCCTTTTGAAAAGGCCCTTTAAAACAAGCTTTCTAATCAGGTCTGCCTGTCAGTTTTTTCGGTGGACCTGTCTTATGGGTAGGCAGATGTAAACAGAAGTTTGTCTTACCTCTAAATCCATCCAGGTTCTGGAAAAATGAAAAATTAGTCCTTTTCAATTTTTTTTTTTTACCTAAACATGACAGATCAAGGGTATTCTTGTATACATGGATGCAGGTCCAGAATGAAAAAATCTGGAAAGGTCTGCTGTCAAAATGCAGCACAAAGTGACATCCATTAGGCTCTGATTCAGTAGGGCATCTGTCTATGAAACCCATTCTGAATGAATTGGACATGGCCTGTGTGTAAGGACCCTTTATTTTAAACACAAGCTGTCACCTATTTACTTGGTTAATGAATATCCCAAAGGCACAATTTATACACTCGATGATAGAAGACTTTAGGGAGCAGGAGGTTTACTGACAACCTAATTTATGGAAAAGGGTTATGAGAGAGATAGTCTGGTGAGAGAAGCTTAACAAATGGGCACTTAGCCAGGAAGGAATTGTTGAGTGAATTAGGGAATGTTCACACCACAATTTCAGTATTCTGGATGTGTTTTTGCATTAACATGTGTTTTTGACGCCTTTTCAACGAAGTCCAGTACATTTTATTCTTTTTTTTTTTTTTATTTGGACATTATCGTTTCCATTAGGTTAATGTGCATTTTATTGCAATCCGGTGCTGTTACACGTGTTTTGAAGCTTTCTGGACCAAAATATGCTGCAAGCTGTACTTTTGTGGAAAGCACTGGAATGACCACACTTGTGTTAACTAGGGCCATTGAAATAAATGGCAAACACTGCATACAGTCTGGATGCAGTTTAAAAATGCACTGGAAAGCATCTGGTTGCACCAGATGCAGTCTAGTGAGATTTTATTCTGCATTGGAAACGCATGTACAGAAGGGACCTGGGCGGAGTCTAGCGGAACGGCCTAGCTAGAGCTCCGCTCCGCCGAGGGGAAAAGCCGGCTTCACAGCGCTAGTAGCGGACCATAAAAGCATTCATCAGGAAGGACTAGTGCCCAGGAACAGACTAGCCAAATTTGGACCGGAATAATGGTTCTAGGAGGTAATCGTGGCAAAAACAAAATTCACCTCATGAAAGTGACACAGACGCGCACTGCTGCTAAAGCAGCACCAGCTCCTTCCTCATCATATACTGCCTCAGTACGCTCCCACAGATAGAAACAAATGCAGCCAGACTCACCAGCAGAGTCAGAGAATTAATTAATCCCCTCACAAGACTACTCACAGATATCTACAATATCCCCTACACTTCAACAATTTGAAAGAATGCTTCATAAGGCACTAAACCAAACTTCTGAACAAATTACAAACAGTCTCACTAAGGAGATTAGAGAGCTGGGTAACTACACAACTACATTGGAACTTAAAATGGATGACATGGAAATTAACACACAAGATTGCATGTATGAAATGGATAAATTAAAAGAAGAAAATGTACTACTGTAAGACAAATTAGAGGATTTTGAAAATAGGGATAGAAGATCCAACCTACGCATAAGAGGTATTCCAGAATCAGTGACAGACTTACAATCCACTATCACTGCATTATTCCAAGAACTTCAACCAGCCATCCCTATTGAATGCCTGGAATTAGATAGGGTACACCGTGCCCTCACAGCCAAAAAACCTGAAGGACCCCCAAGAGACTCCATTATTACAAGTCAAAAGAACAAATTCAAGCTGCTGCAAGAGATAAAAAAGACTTATCCTTTCAAGGACACAACTATCAAATATTTGCTGACCTATCTCAGATCACCATTGCAAAGAGAAGATCAATGAAACCTCAGCTACTTCAGAACTTCAACGTCACAACATACCATACCAATGGGGTTTCCCCTTTTCCATCAAATTTACCTACACCAGATACTCATGCAGAACACCAAAAGACCTACAGCAGATCCTTCTAAATCTACACCTGATGCAAGACCCTACTAACACTACTATCAACTAGCGCAGAAGAGCAACATCATTATCTCCCTCTGGCAACATGAATGGAAATTATCATGCCCACAAGAGAATCCGACATACCTACACCCCTGTGGAGCAAGAAGACTCGATGACCTGAAAGATTTAACTTTATACATTCTCACTCATCTCCATGTATAGAAGCAATCTTCTATAAGATAAAATAAGTCACCATGTATTTTTTTATTATTTTCTTCTCTTTTTTTTCTCTCATTATTCTCATAATCTGAGGCAAGATTATATACTACATTCTAGTAAATTTTGTTTTACTTGTCCTTTAAAGATGCAAGGGACATATTTATTATTATTTACAGCCCAAGGCCATATTAATGGTTTGCAAGGAAGCTTATCGCAAACATGGCATGAGCATGATTTGCTGTTTATTTTTTTCGGCAGATTAAGCGTATAAGGTTGTTCTCACCTTTATTATATATGCTCATCCCCACCCTTAGCCATGTAGACTTATTACACTTTAATGGCTGTTGTTTTTATATAGTTAATATACATCTATAAAATCGTTACTATATGCAAACACATAACTACTTTATTTACTTATCACCCCATAATTGTTGAGAGAAGTTATCTCTTCTTATAAATTAGCCTTAGCTTACAAATCCCACCTGCATCATTTACTTGACTGTCATCTTTAATTATTAAACCAGTTTCATTAACAAATGATATGCCTGATCCTGAGGTCAATACCTCTGATTACATATACAAAATAATATTTTTTCTTTAAATCCCTGCTACTAAATATTATATGCATCTTTTAGATGCTTTTATTATAAGGCTTTTCCCCAGTATGCAGAAGATCTGTGTGCCCTCTTTGGTCTACCGCGTTCATCCACATATTAGTGGAGGACCGACGTAGGCGTCTTTCCTTTTCCCTGATAGGGCCATATATTCCCTATCACGGACCACCTATGACTCGACAGAAACATTATTTGTTTTTAATAACAATGTACCTATTAACCTTTTTTGTTTCCATTCTTTCCTTTTTTTCCACCCTAGATGCAGACATTTTTTTCCTTCCTTTCTTATTCGCCATGTTCACACAGGTCGCTTCCTTACATCATAAATGTATACGTTTTGGTCTTTTTCTCTTAATCAATTACCATGGCACCAATATTCTATCCCTGAATGTTTAGGGCCTAAATGTACCGCAAAAAAGGTCCAAAGCATTTCGCACCTTTCACACATGAAAGGCACACATAGTATGCTTACAAGAGACTCATTTTACTAAAAACTCTACACTTAAATTTGTGTCTCCCTTTTACCCACAAAGTTTTACCGCATCTGCTAACACCAAAGGGAAACCCTTATAGCATTCCACCGTTCAACCCCCTTCACTCTATTATGAGAAATGAAAGATCCAGAAGGACAATATATAATTTTGCTAGGTCATATAATGGATACGGCAGTCACAATTGTTTCATATTATGTTCCTAATAAACAACCATCAGCTTTCATGTCACATCTTTTACAAGTGGTGAATGCACATAAAAATGGAACGGTGATCATGGGTGGAGACTCTAACCAAGTTCTCCTCCCATTTCTAGACAAGTCTCTATACATCCCACAAAGAACCTTGACCAAATTATCTTTCTCTCAACTCCTGTCCAAATACAACTTGGTCGATACTAATCCGACAAAGAAAAGATTCACTTACTATTCACATCCCCATCAATCTTTTACCCGTATTGACCATATTTTTTTAACCATTGGTATGATACCAGAGATATTAGCTTCAGATATAATTCCCATCTCATGGTCTGATCATAATGCAGTGTTTACAACTATAGCTTCCACCATACCCAAAGCACATGACCCAACTTCGTATCTACCAGATATTATGCTCAAACACCCGCTTCAATGTCAAAAAGTTGAACAGGCTCTAAAGGAATATCTATTACTCAATAATACACCAGAAATATCCCCCTTAACTCTTTGGAAAGCCCACAAACCTTCAAACGCACCAGACATAATTTTTATTTAAAATCAAATAAACCAGGCACTTATCTAGCATTGTAAAGTGATTTTAAATGAATAAAACAGTAGCGCTAATAATCACAGTGTCTGTGAATAAACTAAATATTTAACCTGTGTAAACAATACTGAAAAATATGTATAAACAGTGCTAAAAAAACAACAACACAATTAATCACCTATATACATAAAGTGAAAAATTAAAGTGAAGTGTGATTATATATTTTTTGCAGGTGTCCAAAAAAGGGGAAACAAATCCAAACAAAAGTCCATAAACTGTTACTTGTAGTGATAATGTTTCAAAAAGTGACAGAAAAGTGAATGAAAAATCCTGAAGCAAATAAAGTTTTGAAGTGTCTTTAAACAAAGTTCTTGAAGTGACTTGAAAAAATATATCTTCCACCACACCACCTGTGTTCAGTGCTACCGCACCCTAAGGAATCGCACTCACCAGCAGTATATGCCTTGCACTCTCATGCTCGGCCAACTCGCTTAATAGCTCCACATGGGTCACAGATGGATCCAGACAGAATGTTAGATAATTGCACTCCACATATAAGGAAAAAAGAGATGCTTCCAATAGTGAAGTAGAGTAAACCATTTATTTCAACAGCACACAAAATTCCTCAACCATTGTACTCACATCCTTCATATAAAAATAAGGCACTTCAGCATAACTTTTCAACAGGAAACAAGGACCCAGCAGTGGTGACCCGATATATTATGGTCTCGGTTCAACCCCAATGATTAAGCCACTTCGGTGAAACATGTCTGGGTATGGTTACATGGCAACTGTGAGGAGCATTTAACATTCAACGTTCCAGTTACTGGGTGTGCTGTGCCGTGTGAAGTGAAAGAGAAAGGAGACAGCGTGGAGGGTGAGACATATTGGTATTAACGCCGGGTCCGCCGAGACCATAATATATCGGGTCACCACTGCTGGGTCCTTGTTTCCTGTTGAAAAGTTATGCTGAAGTGCCTTATTTTTATATGAAGGATGTGAGTACAATGGTTGAGGAATTTTGTGTGCTGTTGAAATAAATGGTTTACTCTACTTCACTATTGGAAGCATCTCTTTTTTCCTTATATGTGGAGTGCAATTATCTAACATTCTGTCTGGATCCATCTGTGACCCATGTGGAGCTATTAAGCGAGTTGGCCGAGCATGAGAGTGCAAGGCATATACAGCTGGTGAGTGCGATTCCTTAGGGTGCGGTAGCACTGAACACAGGTGGTGTGGTGGAAGATATATTTTTTCAAGTCACTTCAAGAACTTTGTTTAAAGACACTTCAAAACTTTATTTGCTTCAGGATTTTTCATTCACTTTTCTGTCACTTTTTGAAACATTATCACTACAAGTAACAGTTTATGGACTTTTGTTTGGATTTGTTTCCCCTTTTTTGGACACCTGCAAAAAATATATAATCACACTTCACTTTAATTTTTCACTTTATGTATATAGGTGATTAATTGTGTTGTTGTTTTTTTAGCACTGTTTATACATATTTTTCAGTATTGTTTACACAGGTTAAATATTTAGTTTATTCACAGACACTGTGATTATTAGCGCTACTGTTTTATTCATTTAAAATCACTTTACATTATTTATCTATTTAAGTAGCTGCTTAGTTTATTTTTATACACATAGGTGTTTAACTAATTTTTCTTTGTGCGCAGTGGTGGTGTGGAATAGTAGGAGGGCGAGCGATTTTCATACCAGTTTATTTTCAAAAGATAGTTACACCTGCAATCCAGTCAAAATTGTTCGCAAATTCAAAACCCACCTTGCATCCTTATATGAATTAACCAAAGATTTCAATAATCACTGAAGCCGACGCTTTCTTCTCTAATATTATCCTTCCAACATTATCCTGCGAAAATAAAAAATTCCTAGATGAACTCATAAAAATGGAAGAAGTAGCTAATTCCATTAAATAACTAAAATTAAATAAAAGACCAGGACCTGATGGATACTCGGTACTATATTACCATACGTTCACTGATATTCTGTCCCCTGTGTTAGCTAAAGCATTTAATGTATTGCTAGAAGGTCACTCTTTCAGACAAGAATCACTAACTGCCATCTTATGCATGATCCCCAAACCTTTTTCTGATGATACCTCCTGCATAAATTATCTCTGTATATCTCTGTTGAATATAGATATCAAAATATTAGCTAAAATTTTAGCAAAACGTCTTAACCAATTCATAAATAAATTCACAGAGACCAAGTAGGCTTAATGCCGAAAAGACAAGCGAGTGACAATGTACGCAGGGCAGTACTTCTAGCACTATTCGCTAATAAAACGACATATACCGTCCTGTTTTCTACTGGACATTAAACGAGCATTTGATACAACATCTTGGTCATACCTACAATACTCATTACAAAAATAGGGGTTCGGTCCACACTTCATAAAATGGATAGAGGCTCTTTATAATAGACCTAAGGCGTATGTCAAATATGCAGGATACAAGTCTGAACCGTTTAATATAGAAAGGGGAACGCGTCAGGGTTGTCCACTATCCCCCCCTTTTATTTGCCCTTGTTTTAGAACCTTTAGCTCAACATATTAGGACCAATCCTACAATTACGGGTATAGAGGTAGGAGGTGTCCCACATAAGCTATGTATGTTTGCAGATGATATTCTCCTTGGTTATCCCCTCAATTTTCGGGTCCTAATCTATTACCTGTTCTTAACAAATTTGCAAACATTTCAGGCCTGGTCATAAACCCTAAAAAATGTATTGCTCTTGATGTATCTTTAACTGATGCAGAACGAACTCCTGCAAAAACGGCACTTCCATTTAGCTGGGCAGAAAAATCTATCCCATACCTAGTTATCCAATTAACAGCCTTGCATAAAGACTAATTTTCAGCAAACTACCCTCCTCTACTGAAACAAATAACCAAACTATTAAAGCAATGGTCACAACTCCCATTATCCTGGATAGGAAGGATTAATGCTAGCAAAATGTCAATTTTACCCAATTTTTTATACCCATTTAGACTTTTACTAATACCAATTCCTTCATACTTTCTAAGACTGGTGCAAAAAAGAGTGGCAACATTTGTCTGGGGAACTTCAAAGCCACATATACCGGCAAACACGCTATATCTACCTAAACTTTATGGTGGCCTAGGTTGCCCTAACTTCGCTAATTACTATAGAGCAGCACATTTAGCCAGTGTATCCAAATATCATGCCAAACAGGAAATACCATTGTGGGTAATAATAAAAGCATCAGAATGTGATCCATTATCTATTGCAAACTTATTATGGCTCCAACCTAAAGACCGTCAAGAACTAAGTAATCCCATAATGAAACACTTCCTATCCCTTTGGGATAATCTAAAAATGAAATATCAATTACAATCAAAACATAATCCCTTATTATCCTTTCTCAAAAATCCAACCTTTTATCCAGCCTGGATTTACCCTAAATCCTTTAAAGCCTGGTCAACTTCCGGAATACTAACTTTTCACAATTTTGTATCTTCAAAGTCCTTTTTATCCTTTCATGAACTTAGGGGAAAACACGATTTACCACAATCTGAACTGTTCAGATTCCTACAAATTAAAAACTTTTTCACACCTCTAACAAATAATGAATCACCCCTCACTCACCTTTCCAGTTTTGAATCAATGTGTAAAAAAGATCCACTTGCCAAAGGTACGATTTCAACTCTTTATACTCATTTTTTAACATATACCAAGTCTGATAAACCAACCTATACTCAGAAATGGGAAGAAGATCTGGGACGCAATTTAACTGACACAGATTGGTCCAAAATATGGTCCACAACCAAAGCTTCCTCGCTTAATATTGTGGCAATGGAAACCAATTATAAAGTACTAACCCGCTGGTACCTGGTGACTGCAAGAGTAGCCAAATATGCACCCACTTATTCAGCTCTCTGTTTTAGGGGTTGTTCTGACTTAGGCACCCATTTACATATGTGGTGGACCTGCCCCACCGTCCAATCTTTCTGGAAATACATTTTTGAATTAGCCTCAGTAATGTTTCAAACTTCTGTACAACTAGACCCTTTTGCAGCACTACTTAATTTGAAACCAGAATATTTACCCTATTCCAAATTTTAACTTTTTGTCCAACTGTCAATGGCTGCTAAACAAATAATAACGAAAGCGCGGAAATCGCCTCTACTACCACTAGCCAAGACAAAAAACAGAATGCATTCAGCGATGTCTCAAGCCAAAATGACTGCTATTGATAATAACCGAATTCCACAATTCAAAAAATTATGGAATCCCTGGATAAAATACCATTTACCTTCAAACTTTGATGATATGGTCCTTTTGCCATGGTAATTGATTAACCATTTTCAGTAACCCACTCTCCCATCTACTTACCAAACAACCACTTTATATTTATGCAGATATCTGATCCGACCTTGTGAACACCCTCTTTACATTAGATTCTTCTATTCTCCCTCCCCCTCTTTTTTTTGTTAGTTTTCTTTATTTACTTTATTAAATATTATTTTATTAATGAAATAGTATACACTTTATATAAATAAATAAGCTCTATATCAGAATTTACTAGATATAATTTGCTTACGATTTAATTGTTACAATCATTTGTTGCTTTTAAAGACTTACTTGAAAACAGACTAACTGTATAAAACTAATTTGTATAACCAAACAACATTTAACACTTAGAAGACACTTTATACCATACGTTTGTTTTCATGATATACTATATTATTTTTTTTTTTTTTTAATTATATAATCTTTATTTGTTTTCTTCATACATAAAAAAGCAGCAAAAATACATACACACATTTAATTTCCATAAACTCGTTTTCTCACAGTTTGCTAAAAACGAAAAGAGAAGAAAGGAAAAAATTGCCATTAACCTGCAGTTCTTTTGTACCTCCCTCCTTTCTTTTGTTACTTCTACTGTATTTCCTTCTTTTCTTGTCTCATTCCCCTTACTTCTATGCTCTCTTTATCCCCTCTATTTTACCTATACAGTATTTTTCCCTGTTTAGTCTCCCACCCCCTTATCCATTACATTGGGCATCCCTGCTCGTCCATCCATGTTTTCCACAATTTTACAAATTCTTTCGTATTTCCTCTCCTCGTATATACCGTTCTTTCCCTCCATATTGTTTCTGTTATTAATCTCGCCCATTCTCTTTCCGTTGGGGGTTTTTCAGCCTGCCATCTTTGCGCTATTAGCTTTCTTGCTTGGAATAGACATCTCATCACTGCCTTGGTTACCCAGGGGCCTCCGACTATTCCTTCGTCCAGCCCTAGTATACACAGTCTAGGACTCATTTCTAACCTCGCGTTGTAGACTGTGTTCAGCGTATCGAGAATTTCTGACCAATAACGAAACAATTTCGGGCATTTCCACATCATATGTGCTAGGTCTCCAGTGTCTTGGCACCTGGGGCACCTGGCGTCCTTTCTCCACCTGAAATCAAAGAGTCTCTTAGGAGTGTAATATGTCCTATGTAATAACATCAGGTATGAGACCCTTTGTGCGGGCGAGACCGACACCATGTGTCCCTTCTCAAGTATTCTCAGCCATTGTTCATCTGACAGGGTTCCAAATTCTTTTTCCCACTTCCTTCTGCTCTTAAGTCGTACTGGGCTTTCTACACTGCCTTCACATATATATGGGTAAATTTCTGCTATGAATCCTTTGGTCTTGTCTTGGGAGCCTATTCTTTGATATACCGGAGAGTTGACCCAATTTGGTCCTTGTTTCGCAAATTGCCTATTTAAGGCATGCCTGATTTGTAAATATTTATAAAATGAGTGTTTCGGTAGGTCATAGTCTGTTCTTAGTGCGGTGAATGTCTTTAGTATCTTTCCCTCGTATAGTTGAGTTAGTTTAACTATCCCCTTTATCTCCCACTCTTTAAACTTCCCTATCTTCTCCACTTCCTCCAGGTTCTTATTATTCCAGAGGGGAGTATGTTTTGTCATGCCCTCCAGCCCTTTTACTGCTTTTAATGCTTTCCAGACTTTTAACCCAAGCCTCACCGTGGGGTTTCTATAATAAAATGAGTTTGCCTCAAGAGCCTCTATTATTGATCTATGCGGAGTACCTGCAATCATTAGATCCTTATTACCTCCTCCAACCCCCCCTATATGTTGTAGTTGGGCGGCTAGGAAGTAGCTTCGTGGATGCGGCAGTGCCATCCCGCCCTTTCTTGTTCCTAGTTGTAGTATTTGTAAACCTATCCTAGGCTGGCCTCCTTTCCATATAAGTTCTCTAAACAGCGTGTCGATTTTCCTGAACCATTTTTTATCTATCCATGTTGGGCAGTTGTGCATCAGATACAGAAGCTGTGGCTGCCACAGCATCTTAATCAAATTACATCTCCCCGCGACCGATAATGGGAGGCGTCTCCAGATTGCAATTTTAGATTTAAATTTAGCTAGTAATGGTACAATATTATCATTGATGTAGTTATTAGGGTTCTTCTTTATATTTACACCTAGATATTTAATTTGTTCGACCACTTCTAGCTGTAGGCTATCCGGTGTCCTCTGGTTCCCTAGGGGATCTATGGGCATTAGTGCAGATTTTTCCCAGTTTATGGTCAGCCCTGAAATTTTCCCGAAATCTATGAGGATGTTCATCACCTGCCTGGGGGATTGCTCCGCATCCCCCAGGAAGAGGAGGACATCATCCGCATATAATGCGATTCTCTCTTCTCCCCCCCTTCTTCTAAACCCCTGTATATTCGTGTCTGATCTAATTACGCTGGCCAGCGGCTCCATTGCCAGAGCAAAAAGCAAGGGGGACAGTGGGCACCCCTGTCTTGTCCCCCTCTCTAATTGAATTTTGTCAGAGAGATCATTGTTAACCCTGATTTTAGCGCTGGGGCCCGTGTACAAGGTTTTAATCCATTCAATGAATGAGGGGCCAAATCCAAATTCCCTTAAAACCCGCCACAGGTATCCCCATTCTAAACTATCAAAAGCTTTGACCACATCTAGGGCCATAACCACCCTTGTCCCTGTATCCTCTGTTGGTATCTGCATGTTGAGATACAGCCTCCTGATATTTATACTGGTAGATCTACAGGGGATGAATCCTGTTTGGTCCGGATGTATAAGTCTAGAAATAATTTTATTTAGTCTGATTGCCATAACTTTCGCGAGTATTTTAGCATCCGCACAGAGCAAGGAAATAGGTCTGTAAGACTTAGTCTCTAACGGGTCCTTCCCCTCCTTATGTAGAACTATTATTGTTGCTTCCGTCATAGACGTTGGCAACCTCCCCTCCTCTTTCGCCCAGTTGAATACTTTGAGAAGCTCTGGCAGTAGTACTTTCCCATATTGTTTATAGGTTTCTGCTGGGAGGCCGTCTGGTCCTGGTGATTTCTGATTGGCCATTTCTTTCACCGCCAGTTGGATTTCCTCCAGTGTTAGCGGTGCCTCCATTATCCCTCTTTCTTCATCTGTGAGAACCGGAATATCAACGTTTCTGAAGAATGTGTCCATTTCCCCTTCCTCCACCGTCCCACGCGATCTATACAGTTTTTCATAATATAGTCTAAAAGTTTCTGTAATTACTGACTTTTTGGATGATATTTCACCTTTTTCAGTCTTGATCACAGGGACGCTGGAGGGAGGAGAATTGGTTCTCACTAAATGTGCCAACATTTTTCCAACTTTTTCCCCCTCTCCGTAAGCTACCTGTTTCTGGAACAATCTCTTATTCTCTGATTTCTTAATGACTATATCTTTATATTCCTGTTGTTTAGTTAACCATACGCTTTGTGTATCAGGTGTGGGGTTATTGACGTAATCTCCCTCTGCTTTCATCAGCTCTCTCTTACTCCTACTCTCCCATTCCCTTGTGATCTTTTTAATTTTTGATACTGATTGAATGAGAATACCTCTTAGATACGCCTTCAAAGCATCCCACATTATACCTCTTGTCACTGACTCATTATTAAATTTTATAAATTCTTCCAATTTTAATAACACCTCCTTTGGGTCCCCTATTAGTTCGAACCAAATTGGGTTCATTTTCCATACTGCAGGGGATCTTTTCCCTTCTAAGTTTATTGAGACAACCAGTAGTGCATGATCGGATACTCCTCTAGGGTGATATTCTATATCCCTTATGGTTTGGCATGCTTCTTCCTTTCCCAAAGCTAGATCTATCCTTGAGAGCGTGGAATAGGAGCTTGAGTAACATGAAAATTGCAGCACACCTGGATTCCGCGCCCTCCACATGTCAAAGAGCCCTGTTTCCTGTAAAAACTGGTATAATCGACTCTCATCTACTTTCTGGCCATGTACACCCAGTGGGAACCTATCAAGTTTTCTATTGATAACCTCGTTAAAGTCCCCTACTGCTATAACCGGTACCCCAGCTTTGTCAATTAAAAATTCCAATAGCCTATACATTACATCAAGTTTAAACGGAGGGGGAATATAAATATTTGCTAGAACATATTCTCGGTTTTCAATTACACAGTGCAAAAAAATATACCGTCCGTCTCTATCTATACTGATCTGCCGACAGGAAAACCCCAACTCTTTCCTTACCATCACAGCCACTCCTCTTGAATAAGAGGTGTGGACTGAGTGGAATTGACATTGGTATTTCTTACTTTGGTTTTGTAACTTAGAGTCTTGAGTTAGGTGCGTCTCCTGTAGGCAGACCAGTCCTACCCCACTCCTCTCCAGGGTCTCTGCCACTGCTGCTCTCTTTGCCGGTGTGCCCAGCCCCCGTACGTTCCAGGAGCCAATACTCAGTATCTTAGTCTGCATGCTTCAACGTGGGAGAAAAGGAAAAAAAGGGGAAGACAGGGGGGGAGAGGGAGAGAAAAAAAAAAAAAAAAAAAAAAAAAAAAAGGGAAAAACGGGGAAAAAGGATACATACCCAAAAAGACAATGCTATGTCCCAAACACTCTACCCCCCTGCCCTTATTAGAGGAGAGGATACTGTAAGGGGTGAAAGATTTTAATGCAGAGGTCAGTTGATCCCATCTTATACCCATACTATACTTATATTATAATGCTCACCCATCCTACCGCTACATAGGACCCGGAAGAGAGGAATGATAAAATATAAAAAGTGTAAAAAAGAAAACCGAGGAAAGATGAGAAGAGAGAGAAAGGTAACCTGGCCTTTAGCCAAAATAACTACCCCTTGTGAACAAGAAAATCTTTCACCTATCTTAATATTCTTTTCTACGTGAAAAAGTGCTAGTCTTTTTACTAAGTGTTTATCTAACAATATTTTTAGTTTACTATTTACCTCCGTGTAGATAAAATATTTTTCCCATGTTTTACTTTGTTGCATCTTCACCCCCCCCCCCCCTCCCCCCTTATACCATTCTAGGTTATCCCTAAGGACTTTTTTTGTGACCGTTACCACACACCCTTTACCCACATACTTCCCCCCCCCCCCCCCCCCATGCTTATATGCAAATCCACTCCCACCCTCCTCCCTCCTCCCCACCCCACCCCCATCCTTACACACACTGATAACTGTGTTTCGCCCCTCCCCCCGCCCATTCATTCCTTACTTTTGTGCTATGTGGCTCCTTCCACCCTCATGTCCCTGTGCGAATAATTTCCCCTGCGGCACCTCCCCCCTCCTCCCTCTATATTATTCCTCTATCCCTAAACCCATCATCCCCTCGTTTTAATCATTAATTGGTCTTTCCGGTCTTCCAACCATGTAGTCACGTTTGCTGGGGAATCAAAAAAAAAAGTCTCTCCCATTGCTACCACACGTAGCCTAGCTGGGTACAATAAAGCATAAGTAACATCAAATTTCTGAAGTTTGCGTTTGATTTCTATAAAATCTGCTCTACGCTTCTGCAAGTCAGGTGAAAAATCAGGGTACAGTGAGATTTTGGCTCCCTTGTAGAAGATGCTCCCCATCTCTCTGGCCCTACGGAGGAGCATAACTTTGTCTTTAAAGTTCAAGAATTTCATTAGTATGGATCTGGGATGCCCTCCCTGGGGTGGGGGTCTAAACGGGACCCTATGCGCCCTTTCAACTGAGAACTGTTGTGAAAAAGTCTCTCTTCCAAACATTTCGATAAGCCATTTTTCCATGAATACAATTGGATCCGATCCTTCACTTTTTTCCGGGAGGCCTACCAGCCTCACATTGTCCCTTCGGAGTCTGTTCTCCATTTCGTCCAGTTTCCCTGCAAATTTATCTGATTGTTCTTTTAGGGTTTTAACCTCTTGGCTTATTGGGTACATGTCATCCTCTATTTGACTAATTCTCCCTTCTGCTGCTGTTATTCTATCAGCCGTCCTTTCCAGCTCATGGCGCATCAGGGACAGTTCCTCTTTGATATTTTTCATTTGGTCACATAACTCCCCTAGGGACTGTTTACATGTGTTAACTGCCGCCAGTACGTCCTTTAGTGTCGGCTCTCCTTCAGCCATTGGTGCCTGAGCTGAAGCCAAATCTGATTTTCCAGGGGCTCCTACGTTTTTATTGGTTGTACTCTTTGCTCCTCCTATAGCGGCCCCCGCAGCGGCTGTCTGGTTGTTTGTTTGCCCTTGGCTCTTTCTATCATTTGACACTTTCGCCTGGATTTGCTGTCCCCCTTTAGTTGGACTATGGACTGGGGTATGAGCATACTTTTCCAGCTTCGCTGCAGCTGCTGATGCCCCATTTGTTAAGGTGGGCTGGGACCCTTTTTCCTTATCCTTGGCTGATCTTAGTGATTGTGTCCCAACACTCTCCAGGTTGGCCTGCTCTTCTCCTCTCCTCCTTGCTGACATGTTGCCTCTCCTGGGCCTTTCTGGGGTCCAACCCAATCAAATACCAGCTTTAGAGTAAATTTTCTAGAATATAAAAAAACAGTCCTCTGATGGCCCTTAAAAAAAAAAAAAAAAAAAAAAAAAAAAAAGGGGGCGGGGGGGGGGGGAAGAGCCAAAAAAGCAGGACAGGGGGGGCAGTCCTATATATATATCACAGCCTATGACCAGGGCCAGAATAGTTGAGAGTAGTTGAGATTAAGGGAGGACACAAGTACAAAAGTGTATAAAAATGTACGTATATATTCACGTATATTCACGTATATGTGCACAGCCCAGCGTTTCTGTTTACAGTCCTTAATCGCAGCGGAGCATATGGAAGACAGATATGCAGATCACGATGTTTTCACACTGTTTTATATATTGCTAATATCAGTCCTCAGACTGCGTTTACAGTTGAAAAGACGTTTTTTGGGGGGACGCCAGTACGCCAGTACCCATGCACAGCGCAACCATAGAGAAAGAAAGAAAATCCAGTCCTCAAGGTTCTGGCTTGCAAAAGCTGGGTAACATGCACAACACCTCTTATCCTAGATATTGTATCACACAGTTTGTACAGCATAGCCAGCGCAACCACAGGCAAAAGAAGAGAAGCAATCCTCAGACTCCTGTCACTAAAAAGCCGGATGCATATACACAGCTCATCATGGGACAGCTATGCCTCAAATAGTCCTTAGTTGCAGCAGATCAGCAGATCATAAAAAGCAAATATGCACACCACCATTTATATTTATTTTTCTTTTCCTTTTTCTCAATCCGAAAGAAAAAAGGGGAAGAAGAAACACCAGGCCACTATTTGCAATGAGGGGGGATGGGGGAAATAAACTGTAAGCTGTCTTCTCACCTCTCCTGGCCGTTTTTATAGGAGTTCTTCCAGGACCGTCTGAGAGTCTCCTTGGGGCCCCCTCCCCTCCTCCGGTGTTCAGTTTTCACTGTTCTTTCCCCCGCTGTGTGGGCGCTGCTTTTCACTTTTTTTTTTTTTCCCCCTCTGTGTGGGCGCTATGCGGGCAGCTCTAAAACGACCGGCTTGTGAGCTTAAACTTCCCGCCGCTCTTCCTCTCTCCCAGCGCGGACGAGGCAGGGGATAGCGTGTGACGTCACCCTCGGCTGTTCGGCTGTTCGGCTGTTCCCGTGTAGACACGCTGAAATGCTGATTAAATCAGACTGGCCGCTAGAGACTTCACACAACTTGCAGTTGTTACTGTAGGAAGGCAGCCACAGGTCTCAGCATCGGTATCTCCATAGGACGGGACGGAGGGTGGGAGAGAACACACACACGCCTCTCACATCTCTCACATCTCACCGCACCTCATGTCCGGTCACGCCCTAATGTGACAAGACACCAATCTAGCAATGTATCTTTTTTTTAGATGTGTATTCAATAAACCTTTTTGACAAGGAAAACACATGTACAGAGTTTAACCTCCCTGGTGGTATTCCCGAGTCTGTCTCGGGGTGGAATTTCAGTACCATAAGCGGTAACCCCCAGCCAGACTCGGGGTTGCATCACAGGATTCAGGGAAAGTTACTTACCTTGTCCCCTGGATCCTGCAATGTCTCCCCGCTTGATTCACACAGTGCCGAGTTCCACCGAGCTCCGTTCCCTGCGACGCACGGGGATGGGGATGGGGAATGGCGCCAAATTCATAAAAAGTAAAAACACAGTACACATACAGTACACTATAATTTTACAGATTACAGTACTGTATAAAAAAAACACATCCCCTTTGTCCTAGTGGTCTGTCCAGTGCCCTGCATGCACTTTTATTATTATAAATACTGTTATATTATAAATACCTTTTTTTTCTGCCTGGAATTTGGAGATTGTACATAGCAACCAAAGTGTCCCTTTATGTCAAAAGCGGTTTTAGACCAGCTAGAAAACAGCGATAATAAATTAGAATCACTTGCAGAATTGAGCAATAGCGATTTGTGGGGAAATTCGTCTTTAAACACTAAATCTAATGACCGTGACAATTCTGCAACTGAGCAAATTTCAGTGTTTTTGATTTAATTACATTATTGAATAATTTTTATTATTATTTGTTATAATTATTTATAGTTATTTATTATATTATAATTTATGATTTTGTGTTTCAAACTTTATCATACCCGGGATGTCTACTAGACTCTGGTTTGGACAGATTTAAGTGAGTTATTCCTAAGAATTGCAGGCCTACAATATAAAATGCGAAATTTCCATGCAAAATAATTGTACCGCTTTCAGCACCTAAAATCAGAAATAATCATACCGCCAGGGAGGTTAACATGGATTTTTTTGGCCCTAATTCACACCAGTGCACTGCGTTCCAGTACAGTCAATAAAGGTGGAACATATTGCATTTTTTGTGTATGGAACGCATCTGGAACACGGCAACACACATCTGAATGAAAGATTTGTATAGCGCTGCAACTGCGAACTGAATCGCCTCGGGGCGCTTGATCCGACCTGGGTTGATTCCTTCTTAGAAGAGGTGGGTCTTGAGTTTTTTCCTGAAGGCCTGATGGTCTTTTTCTAAGCGGATGTTCGTAGGTAGAGCGTTCCATAGCCGTGGTCCTTGGACTGCAAATCTTTGTTCTCCCCTTGATTTGTACCGAGACTTGGGGACGAGGAGGAGGTTTTGGTTGTTAGATCGGAGGTTGCGATTGGGAGTGTAGTGTTGTATTTTTTCGCATAAGTATAGAGGAGCATCTCCTTGTGTGCATTTGTGGGTCAGGCAGAGGGTCTTGAATGTTATACAATCCTTTACAGTTAGCCAATGGAGGGTCCTCAGGGAGGGGGAGATCGATTCCCATGTTTTTTTTCCTGTGACTAGTCTTGCTGCCGTGTTTTGAACGACTTGTAGGCGTGCAATCTGGAATTTAGGTAGTCCTATGTAGAGGGAGTTTGCATAGTCGAGTTGAGAGTTGATGATTGTTCCTACCACTATGGCTTTGTCCTTTTCTGGAATGAAGGGGATGAGTCTACGCAGCAGGCATAGAAGATGGTAGGATCCACTGACTACTGATCCTATTTGTGCATCCATTGACATTTCTGAATCGAAGGTGACTCCGAGACTTTTGGCTTTTAAGCTTAGGGGGGATGGTCTGTCCAAGGATGGTGGGCGGAGTCCATGGTGTTGTAGAATTAGTTTTCCTGTTTGCATTTAGGAGAAGGAGTTCTGTTTTGGTTCCATTAAGTTTGAGTGAGCTTGTGGACATCCAGTCGTCTATTGATGCAAGGCATTTTTCCAATTCCTGATATTGGTCTTTTTGTCCGGGGATCCAAAGGGAGAGTTGACTATCATCTGCGTATAAGTGGAAGCATAGGTCAGATTTGCTGATGATTTTAAGAAGTGGACGGATGTAAATGTTGAAGAGCACGGGTGATAAAGGTGATCCTTGAGGGACTCCATAGGAGACTGCGTGAGATTCACTGGTGAAGGCTCCAAGTTTCACTGTCTGTGACCGATTTCCTAAGAAGGAAGTGAACCATAGTAAGTCTGAATCTGTGACTCCTGCTACTTCTTTGAGGCGGGTGAGTAAAGTGCTGTGATCCAGTGTGTCAAATGCTGTAAAATGTACCAGAGCACACATGTTCTGAATTGTCCTCAATTGAGCTGAAGAAAAAAAAGGGGGGGGGATGCACTAGAACGTATCAAAAATGCACTGGAATACTTCAAAAATGTGCATGTAGAAATGCATCCAGAAAGCAGAAATTGTGGTGTGAACCAGCCCTAAAGGAGGACACAGCACAAAGGATGAATTTGGTCAAGCTCTTGCACTAAAGTATAATACATAAACACATAACGAGGACCATTATATTCAAATATTTAAGAATCTTAAAGTGGTTATAAAGGCAAACGTTTTTTTTTTTTACCTTAATACATTCTCTGCATTAAAGTGGAGTTCCACCCATTTAGTGGCTGCTGACTTTTAATAATCAGGCAATCACCTGTGAAACGGTCCAGCGCTGCGGGCATACAAAGCCCAGATCCCCTCCCCTTCCCCTCCTAGGTGCCAGCATTTTAATTGTGGGCGCCTAGCTGTGCCTTCACAGCCGGGCGCGTACTTTGCAAGCATGAGCCGCACTGTGCGCTGTGAATGGCCCTGCAATCTTCATGGACCTGTGATGTGTCCCAGAAGATTGCAGGGAGCGTGGGAGGGGGGAGAAGTGAACTTCCTTCCGGCGTCGCGGAGCCAGAGGTGAAAGTGGGAGCTGGGTGCTCGTAAGAACTGGGTACCTGCTCCTCCCCTCAAAAAATGACATGCCAAATGTGGCATGTCAGGGGGTTACCATCACTAAATGTGGAAGTTACATTTTTAAATTTTTGAGCCTGATCTCGATCCAGCGCTGTGCCCATCAACAGCACCTTTTTTCCTCTCCTCACAGAACACTCGGCGGCAGCGAGAGCCATTTTCTCTCGCTGTGGTCAATCAGGAGGAGTGGGAGGGAGCAGAGGGGTGGGGTCAAGCCATGCTCTGTATCTATGGATGCACATAGCCCATCTCAGATCAACCCTGCATGAGTGCCTCCATAGGAAGCGGCTGGAGGAGTTAGGATCGTCAGCGGGGGACTCCTGAAGAGGAGGTTCATTGCTGCTCTGTGCAAAACCACTGCACAGAGAAGGTAGGTATGACATGTCTTTCTTGACTATGGTATTACCTGTGGCTTGTTACCTGCTATACCAATAACCCCACCCGTTCATCTAACACTGAAATGGAGTAAATTGGCCATAGCAACCGTTTTATTAACCAACTATAAATATCAAATAATTACCATAATAATTAACATAATAACCTTTTTAAACATAACATCTAGTTTATTCACTTAAATGGAGCACAAGGTCCCAATAGGCATAAAATCAGAACTGTACCTGCTAGTCACTTCTCAGGCCTCCAGTCACGAAATCACTGACTCAGAGACAACTAGCAGGTATCCATATACCAACTTGGAGCCGTACCTCAGACGGGTCCCCACACCATACCTTTTGATGTGCCCATATGACCTAAAAGGACCTGGCACCCCACCACCACCACTCAAATCTGACACCTTAGGTTTGAGCGGACCACATCCATATCAGACCATACTATCAGCAGGTTCGGGTAATCTATTCGAAGCTGGAGGAAGTCAAATTTAACATCTCATATGAGCTCCCTAAATCGTTCCTCCAAGCATGCACCACTAACACGTCGGGGGCTCTATCCAGCTGAGCATAGCACTCAAATTCAGGAACTACTCTGCTCCACAATAGACCGGGCATCCCAATACAGCAGAGCAATGCCTCCCTAGGAATGCCCAATCAGCTTTTCTTGCACCCCAGTGGACATATGAGTGGCCCAATATCCAGATCAAGCAGGAGCCCGTCCCTGTAAAGAAAAAACAACAAACACCACACACATAGAAGCAAGAACACCAAGCCAGCCTCAAACAGGACAGCATACAGTCACAAAAACCCCACATCAATAAACTTACTCATAACAACTGAGGACGGACATACAGGCGATAACACCAAGATTCCCACCTACTAATTTGCCGCAAGGCTTCCTCACTCAAGACCCAGCGCGCTGCCTCCGTTGCAGCCCCAATACGAAAGGAATGAGAAGCAAAGTCTGAAGGACAAAATCCCAAGACCCCCAAACACCTCCTAAATAGGGATGAGCCGAACACCCCCGGGTTCGGTTCGCACCGGAACCGTCGAACGGACCGAAAGTTTGCACAAATTTTCGAACCCTATTCGTTACAATGGACGCGAACGTTCGAAATCAAAAGTGCTAATTACAACGGCCAATATGCATGTTAATGTCATAAAACAGGTTTGGGGACCCGGGTCCTGCCCCAGGGGACATATATCAATGCAAAAAGAACTTTTAAAAACTAAAGTTTTTTTCGGGAGCAGTCATTTTAATGATGCATAAAGTGAAAAAAAAAGTGAAATATTCCTTTAAATATGGTACCTGGGGGGTGTCTAAAGTATGCCTGTGAAGTGGCATGTGTTTCCCGTGTTTAGAACTGTCCCTGCACAAAATGACATTTGTAAAGGAAAAAAATAAGCCATTCAAAACCACTTGCGGGTTTATTGTCATGTCTTGTCCTGGCCATATGGCTGAAAATCTTTGAGAAAAATGGCATGGCTACCCCATCACCCCCCCACCCCCACCCCAGCCCCTTTGGGTCTTGTATGGATATTAAGGGGGACCCCGCACCCAAAATAAAACCCTATACCTACAACCCTATATACTCTGAACAGCAGTATATAGGCAGTGCAAACAAGACAGGGACTGTAGGTTTGTTCTTAAGTGGAATCTGAACAGGTACATTTTTAAGTGTAGCTCCATCCCAAAAAAATGTATTTTTATTTTGGAGAACATAGTTATCACCCCTGTAACATTTGCTGTCTTTGCACATCTGTTCAGAACATTTCACCTCACTTTCCGTCCTAATGACAAATGTTTTTGGAAAAGTGGGGTTTTAATTGAAACAAGGATCAGTAGAGAGGAGATACCTTTTTCCCAAATTAAATCTAACAGGATCGAATTTCCCTTCCTAGGGGTAGATTTCCTCTCACTTCCTGTTTTCTCCTTCCGTTTGCAAGCAGGAGTCATTTGTAAGCTGGATGTTTGAAAGTAGGGCCGTATATACTCTGCAGAAATTTGCCCCATTAGATGTTGGTGTAGCCACAACACTGTAAGCCCTCACAGTTACTCTTGGTGGGCACAGGAATGGGCCCTGCTGTGAACTATTAGATCAAAATTTGTAATTACACGCCCCTGTTAAACAGGGACTGAAAAATTGGGCCTTAGGCACTGGTGCTGGTGCCACAACACTGCAACCCATCACAGATACTGTACTCTGAGCACAGCAATGAGACCTGTTGCAAAGCATTGCCTAAAAATTGTAATTACACGCCCCAATAGGGGCTGAAAAATTGTGCCTTAGGCACTGGTGCTGGTGCCACAACACTGCAACCCCTCACAGATACCGTACTTGGAGCACAGCAGTCAGACCTGTTGCAAAGCATTGCTTAAAAAATTGAAAATTGTAATTACACGCCCCTGTTAAACAGGGGCTGAAAAATTGGGCCTTAGGCACTGGTGTGGTGGCACCCAGAAACAAAAATGTTCTTCCAAGCTATCAAGGAATGGATCATTGAGGAGGAGGAAGAGGATAGTCAGTGAACATAACAGGACAGTCACTCAGCATCAGCATAGGCAGTCTTGAAGGGATGTGACATTATAAATTATTCAGTTATATCCGCTTCAGGTGCCTGGTAGCTGGTGGTGATCCAAGACTGATTCATTTTTATGAAGGTCAGTCGATCAACCGAGTCGGTGGACAGGCGCACCCTGTGATCGGTGACAAATCCTCCAGCAGCACTGAATGTGCGTTCGGAAAGAACGCTGGATGCAGGACAGGCAAGTAGCTCAATTGCATACTGTGCAAGCTCTGGCCAGTGATCCATCCTCAAGAGAGTAAGCCAGAGGATTTTCGGTGGGAAAGGTGTCCAAGTCTGACCTTGCCCCTAGGTATTCCTGCACCATGTATATCAGATGCTGGCGATGGTTGCTGGAACCGATCATACCTTGGGGCTGCGGACTAAAAAATTGTCTGAACGCATCGGTCAGACGTCCACCTTCCCCACCGCTCCTTCTGCTACTGACCGAAGCCTCAGCAACTCGTCGTCCAGGACCAGGAGTTTGTAACCTCCCAGTTTCTGGGAACGCATTGCACAGACCTTTCTGCAAGGCCTCCCTGAGATGTCTCATCCTCTGCGACGGCAAGATAAGGTCCGCAACCTTAACCTTGTACCGTGGATCAAGGAGAGTGGCCAGCCAGTAATGGTCCCTCTCCTTGATCCGAAGAATACGAGGATCCTTCCGCAGGCTTTGCAGGATCAGGGAGGCCATGCAACGTAGGTTAGCTGAGGCATTCGGTCCGGAATCTTCTGGGTCACTGAGGACGACATGATCGCCAGTCACCTCCTCCCAGCCACATACAAGTCCACTGGTTTGTTGGGACTGTACATCATCCCTAAAAGACTGCTGCTGCTGATGCTGAGTGCCAGGCTCCACCTCCATGCTCACACAATCCTCCTCCTCCTCATCCTCTTCCTGTGTGATGGGTGGGACAGAAGGAACACTGTCTGGATAAAGGGGGCCTTGAGAGGCAACAAGTCCTCCTCTTCCTGCCTCTGTTCTGCCTCAAGTGCCCTGTCCATTATCCCACGCAGCGTATGCTCCAACAGGTGGACAAGAGGTACAGTGTCACTGATGCATGCACTGTCACTGCTCACCATCCTCGTGGCCTCCTCAAATGGTGAGAGGACAGTGCATGCATCCCTGATCATGCTCCACTGGCGTGGGGAAAAAAGCCAAGCTCCCCTGACCCTGTCCTGGTGCCGTAGTCGCAAAGGTACTCATTGATGGCCCTCTGCTGCGTGTGCAGTCGCTGCAGCATGGCCAACGTTGAGTTCCACCTGGTGGGCATGTCACATATTAGGCGGTTCTTGGGCAGGTTCAACTCCTTTTGCAGCTCAGCCAGCCGAGCACTGGCATTATACGATCGGCGGAAATGCACACAGACTTTCCTGGCCTGCCTCAGGACATCCTGTAAGCCTGGGTACCTGCCCAAGAACCGCTGCACCACCAGGTTGAGGACCTGAGCCATACAGGGCACATGGGTGAGCTGCCCCTGTCGCAGGGCGGAGAGGAGGTTGGTGCCATTGTCAGAAACCACCATTCCTGGCCTAAGCTGGCGTGGCGTCAACCACCTCTCGGCCTGCCCCTGCAGAGCTGCCAGAACCTCTGCCCCAGTGTGGCTCCTGTCCCCCAAACACACCAGCGCAAGCACGGCATGGCATCTTTTTGCCTGCGTACTCGCGTAGCCCCTTGTACGCCTACGGAGAACCGCTGGTTCTGAGGACAGAGCACTCGAAGAGGCCATGGAGGAAGAAGAAGGAGGGGGTGGAGGAGAGAGGTGTGTCACAACCAGTAGTAGCATTTTGGAGGCGTGGTGGCGGAACAACCTCCAACACTACTGCACCTTGTCCTGCATCCCTCCCAGCTGCCAATAGAGTGACCCAATGGGCCGTGAAAGACAGATAACGTCCCTGTCCATGCCTGCTGGACCATGAGTCAGTGGTAATATGCACCTTACCGCTGACCGCCCTGTCCAGTGAGGCATGGACATTGCCTTCCACATGCCGGTAGAGAGACGGAATCGCCTTCCGTGAGAAAAAGTGGCGTTTGGGAACCTGCCACTGAGGAACCGCACATTGAACAAACTCATGGAAGGGGGTCGAGTCTACCAACTGAAAAGGCAGCAGTTGAAGTGCTAGCAATTTAGCCAAGCTAGCATTCAACCGCTGGGCATGTGGATGGCTGGGAGTATACTTCTTTCGACGGTCCAGCAGCTGGGGCAGGGAAATTTGCCTGCTACAATCGGACGTCGGTGTACTGCAAGTACTTGGTTGTGACACACCTAATTCTACACCTTCAGTCCTCTCAGAGCAGCTTTCAGAGAGGACTGAAGATATAGTGGGGATGGAGATCCCAGCTGATGAGGAGCAAGGAGAGGTCCGCTTTGTTCTTTGGTGTGGGTCTTTAATGTGCGCTTGCCAACGAGCTGCATGGCAGGTCGACATATGTCTGGTCATGCTTGTGGTGCCCAAGCGGCTGATGTTTTGGCCATGCGAGATACGCTTGAGACAAATATTGCAAATAGCAGTGGTGCGATCTGATGTACTCGTCTCAAAAAAGGCCCACACCAAAGAACTTTTGTGATAACGTGCAGAGGCAGCGCCCTGCACAGGCGGAGCTCTGCGGTGTGATTCAGTTGGTGTGCTGGCCTCTAGCTGGCCTCCGGAGGGCATCCTGCCTCGTTGGACATGTGCCGCTGCATCCTCCTCCTCCTCTCTCCCTTCAGGCACCCACGTGGAGTCAGTGACCTCATCATCCCCTCCCTCTTCACCACTAGAGCAAACCTGGCAGTAAGCTGCAGCTGGTGGAACATTACTGCCAGATTGCTGTCCTTCAGCATCCCCTCTCTCTGCGCGCACACTACTGCCTTCCTCAAGCTGGGTATCATCATCCGAGCCTTCAAATCATTGGGCATCCTCCTGGAGCATGTACCCAACACTGTGCTCAAACAGTTCGGGGGACTCCTCAGGAGGACATGGTGGGTCTAGGGAAGGGGTGCCTGATGATGCCATTGAATACGCGTTGGCAGCTGCTCTGCCAGTACCCTGAGCCTGGGTGAGAGAGGATGAGGAGGATGAGGAGGGCTTGGTCATCCATTCTACCAAGCCTTCGGCATGATGCGGCTCAACAAGTCCAGCTGCCGAAAACAAAGACAAGCGTGTCCCATGGCCACGTGCTGATGACGATGCACGACCACGTCCACGACCAGCACTGTTGTCTCTAGAAACAGAGCCTGCTTGCCCTGTGTTCTTGCCTCGGGACTGTCTGCCTCTCCTTGGCGGTCTTCCAGCCATTGTAGTGGGTAGTGTATATTGTGCTGGAGTCACACAGCACACACACTAACTCCTGCAGATGGATGCCTTAGATGACAGCAACAGGGCCCCTTTGGCAGATAGAGGCTTCCTTAGATGACAAGAACTGGGCTGACACACACACACACTAGCTCCTATGTGTGCTGACACACACACACACACACTAGCTCCTATGTGTGCTGACTAAGGATGGGCCCGGTGCTCGATGCGAACCCATGTTCGCATCGAGCACCGGGCGTTCGCTCGCTCGGCGAGCCCAGAACTATTTTGGCCGCTCGCATCACGTTCGTGTGATGCGAGCGGCCCCGCAATGCATTGCGGCCGGCGCGGCCGACGCAGTGCATTGCTGGCTGATGATTGGCCAAGCATGCACTGTGACCCCGCATGCTTGGCCAATCACAGCCCCGGAAACTCGAAGAGCCATAATTGGCTACAGGCAGGACGCCTGTAGCCAATTACAGCTCAGGGGCTGTAGTACACGCCCCCCCCTATAAAACGCCGCCACGCCGTCTGCGCCGGTCACATGCTGTTCCGGCGCAGATTGAGCAGGCTGTTTCTGTGACACTCTGCTGCATTTAGATAGATAGAGAGATTCACTTGCAGAGATTGAGTTAGATAGATTCAGTTACAAAGATTGATTGACAAAGAGGGGCTTGTAGTGTGCTCGTGGCAGGCAGGCAGAGCTCCTATATTTTGTTACCAGAAGCACCTATAGGACTTGTAGTGTGTTCGTGGCAGGCAGGCAGAGCTCCTATATTTTGTTACCAGAAGCACCTATAGGACTTGTAGTGTGTTCGTGGCAGGCAGGCAGAGCTCCTATATTTTGTTACCAGAAGCACCTATAGGACTTGTAGTGTGTTAGTGGCAGGCAGGCAGAGCTCCTATATTTTGTTACCAGAAGCACCTATAGGACTTGTAGTGTGTTAGTGGCAGGCAGGCAGAGCTCCTATATTTTGTTACCAGAAGCACCTATAGGACTTGAAGTGTGTTAGTCCCATTACACACACAGAGCTATATTTTCTTCCCAGAAGCACCTATAGGACTTGAAGTGTGTTAGTCCCATTACACACACAGAGCTATATTTTCTTCCCAGAAGCACCTATAGGACTTGAAGTGTGTTAGTCCCATCACACACACAGAGCTATATTTTGTTCCCAGAAGCACCTATAGGACTTGAAGTGTGTTAGTCCCATTACACACACAGAGCTATATTTTCTTCCCAGAAGCACCTATAGGACTTGAAGTGTGTTAGTCCCATCACACACACAGAGCTATATTTTGTTCCCAGAGGCACCTATAGGACTTGAAGTGTGTTAGTCCCATTACACACACAGAGCTATATTTTCTTCCCAGAAGCACCTATAGGACTTGAAGTGTGTTAGTCCCATTACACACACAGAGCTATATTTTCTTCCCAGAAGCACCTATAGGACTTGAAGTGTGTTAGTCCCATTACACACACAGAGCTATATTTTCTTCCCAGAAGCACCTATAGGACTTGAAGTGTGTTAGTCCCATTACACACACAGAGCTATATTTTCTTCCCAGAAGCACCTATAGGACTTGAAGTGTGTTAGTCCCATCACACACACAGAGCTATATTTTCTTCCCAGAAGCACCTATAGGACTTGAAGTGTGTTAGTCCCATCACACAGAGCTCCTCTATTTTCTTTGCATAAGCACCCACAGGACTTCTAGTGTGTTAGTGGCATCACACAGAGCTCCTATATATTCTTCTCAGCAGCACCCACAGGACTTCTAGTGTGTTAGTGGCATCACACAGAGCTCCTCTATTTTCTTTGCAGAAGCACCCACAGGACTTCTAGTGTGTTAGTGGCATCACACAGAGCTCCTCTATTTTCTTTGCAGAAGCACCCATAGGACTTCTAGTGTGTTAGTGGCATCACACAGAGCTCCTATATATTCTTCTCAGCAGCACCCACAGGACTTCTAGTGTGTTAGTGGCATCACACAGAGCTCCTCTATTTTCTTTGCAGAAGCACCCATAGGACTTCTAGTGTGTTAGTGGCATCACACAGAGCTCCTATATATTCTTCTCAGCAGCACCCACAGGACTTCTAGTGTGTTAGTGGCATCACACAGAGCTCCTCTATTTTCTTTGCATAAGCACCCACAGGACTTCTAGTGTGTTAGTGGCATCACACAGAGCTCCTCTATTTTCTTTGCATAAGCACCCACAGGACTTCTAGTGTGTTAGTGGCATCACACAGAGCTCCTCTATTTTCTTTGCATAAGCACCCACAGGACTTCTAGTGTGTTAGTGGCATCACACAGAGCTCCTCTATTTTCTTTGCAGAAGCACCCATAGGACTTCTAGTGTGTTAGTGGCATCACACAGAGCTCCTATATATTCTTCTCAGCAGCACCCACAGGACTTCTAGTGTGTTAGTGGCATCACACAGAGCTCCTCTATTTTCTTTGCATAAGCACCCACAGGACTTCTAGTGTGTTAGTGGCATCACACAGAGCTCCTCTATTTTCTTTGCATAAGCACCCACAGGACTTCTAGTGTGTTAGTGGCATCACACAGAGCTCCTCTATTTTCTTTGCAGAAGCACCCATAGGACTTCTAGTGTGTTAGTGGCATCACACAGAGCTCCTATATATTCTTCTCAGCAGCACCCACAGGACTTCTAGTGTGTTAGTGGCATCACACAGAGCTCCTCTATTTTCTTTGCATAAGCACCCACAGGACTTCTAGTGTGTTAGTGGCATCACACAGAGCTCCTCTATTTTCTTTGCAGAAGCACCCATAGGACTTCTAGTGTGTTAGTGGCATCACACAGAGCTCCTCTATTTTCTTTGCAGAAGCACCCATAGGACTTCTAGTGTGTTAGTGGCATCACACAGAGCTCCTATATTTTCTTCTCAGCAGCACCCACAGGACTACCGACTACAATGGCTGGAAGACCGCCAAGGGGAGGCAGAGCGTGCAGAGCCAAGAACACAGGGCAGGCAGGCTCTGTTTCTAGTGGACGTGGCCGTGGACGTGGACGTGGTCGTGCATCGTCATCAGCACGTGGCCATGGGACACGCGCGTCTTTGTTTTCGGCAGCTGGACATGTGGAGCCGCATCATGCTGAAGGCTTGGTAGAATGGATGACCAAGCCCTCCTCATCCTCCTCATCCTCTCTCACCCAGGCTCAGGGTACTGACAGAGCATCATCAGCCACCCCTTCCCTAGACCCACCATGTCCTCCTGAGGAGTCCCCCGAACTCTTTGAGCACAGTGTTGGGTACATGCTCCAGGAGGATGCCCAACGATTCGAAGGCTCGGATGACGATACCCAGCTTGAGGAATCTGGCAGTACAGTTCCACCAGCTGCAGCTTACTGCCAGGTTTGCTCTAGTGGTGAAGAGGGAGGGGATGATGAGGTCACTGACTCCACGTGGGTGCCTCAAGGGAGAGAGGATGAGGAGGAGGACGAGGAGGAGGAGGATGCGGCGTCACATGTCCAACGAGGCAGGATGCCCCCTGGAGGCCAGGTAGAGGCCAGCACAGCAACTGTACAACACCGCAGAGCTCCGCCTGTGCAGGGCGCTGCCTCTGCACGTTATCAGAAAAGTTCTTTGGTGTGGGCCTTTTTTGAGACGAGTGCAGCAGATCGCACCACTGCTATTTGCAATATTTGTCTCAAGCGTATCTCGCGTGGCCAAAACATCAGCCGCTTGGGCACGACAAGCATGACCAGACATATGGCGACCTGCCATGCAGCTCGTTGGCAGGCACACATAAAAGACCCACACCAAAGAACTAAGCGGACCTCTCCTTGCTCCTCCTCAGCTGGGATCTCCATCCCCACTACACCTTCAGTCCTCTCTGAAAGCTGCTCTGAGAGGACTGAAGGTGTAGAATTCGGTGTGTCACAACCAAGTACTTGCAGTACACCGACGTCCGAATGCAGCAGGCAAATTTCCCTGCCCCAGCTGCTGGACCGTAGAAAGAAGTACACTCCCAGCCATCCACATGCCCAGCGGTTGAATGCTAGCCTTGCTAAATTGCTAGCACTTCAACTGCTGCCTTTTCAGTTGGTAGACTCGGCCCCCTTCCGTGAGTTTGTTCAATGTGCGGTTCCTCAGTGGCAGGTTCCCAAACGCCACTTTTTCTCGCGGAAGGCGATTCCGTCTCTCTACCGGCATGTGGAGGGCAATGTCCATGCCTCGCTGGACAGGGCGGTCAGCGGTAAGGTGCATATTACCGCTGACTCATGGTCCAGCAGGCATGGACAGGGACGGTACCTTTCTTTCACGGCCCATTGGGTCACTCTATTGGCAGCTGGAGGGATGCAGGACAAGGTGCAGTAGTGTTGGAGGTTGTTCCGCCACCACGCCTCCAAAACGCGACTACTGCTACTGGTTGTGACACACCTCTCTCCTCCACCCCCTCCTCTTCTTCTTCCTCCAGTGCTCTGTCCTTGGAACCAGCGGTGCTCCGTAGGCGTACAAGGGGCTACGCAAGTACGCAGGCAAAAAGATGCCATGCCGTGCTTGCGCTGGTGTGTTTGGGGGACAGGAGCCACACTGGGCCAGAGGTTCTGGCAGCTCTGCAGGGGCAGGCCGAGAGGTGGTTGACGCCACGTCAGCTTAAGCCAGGAATGGTCGTTTCTGACAATGGCACCAACCTCCTCTCCGCCCTGCGACAGGGGCAGCTCACCCATGTGCCCTGCATGGCTCACGTCCTCAACCTGGTGGTGCAGCGGTTCTTGGGCAGGTTCCCAGGCTTACAGGATGTCCTGAGGCAGGCCAGGAAAGTCTGTGTGCATTTCCGCCGATCTTATAATGCCAGTGCTCGGCTGACTGAGCTGCAAAAGGAGCTGAACCTGCCCAAGAACCGCCTAATATCTGACATGCCCACCAGGTGGAACTCAACGTTGGCCATGCTGCAGCGACTGCACACGCAGCAGAGGGCCATCAATGAGTACCTTTGCGACTACGGCACCAGGACAGGGTCAGGGGAGCTTGGTTTTTTTTCCCCACGTCAGTGGAGCATGATCAGGGATGCATGCACTGTCCTCTCACCATTTGAGGAGGCCACGAGGATGGTGAGCAGTGACAGTGCATGCATCAGTGACACTGTCCCTCTTGTCCACCTGTTGGAGCATACGCTGCGTGGGATAATGGACAGGGCACTTGAGGCAGAACAGAGGCAGGAAGAGGAGGACTTCCTTGCCTCTCAAGGCCCCCTTTATCCGGACAGTGTTCCTTCTGTCCCACCCATCACACAGGAAGAGGATGAGGAGGAGGAGGAGGAGGAGGAGGAGGAGGATTGTGTGAGCATGGAGGTGGAGCCTGGCACTCAGCATCAGCAGCAGCAGTCTTTTAGGGATGATGTACAGTCCCAACAAGCCAGTGGACTTGTACGTGGCTGGGAGGAGGTGGCTGGCGATCATGTCATCCTCAGTGACCCAGAAGACTCCGGACCGAATGCCTCAGCTAACCTACGCTGCATGGCCTCCCTGATCCTGCAAAGCCTGCGGAAGGATCCTCGTGTTCTTCGGATCAAGGAGAGGGACCATTACTGGCTGGCCACTCTCCTTGATCCGCGGTACAAGGGTAAGGTTGCGGACCTTATCTTGCCGTCGCAGAGGGAGCAGAGGATGAGACATCTCAGGGAGGCCTTGCAGAAAGGTCTGTGCAACGCGTTCCCAGAAACTGGGAGGCTACAAACTCCTGGTCCTGGGCGACGAGTTGCTGAGGCTTCGGTCAGTGGCAGAAGGAGCGGTGGGGAAGGTGGACGTCTGACCGATGCGTTCAGACAATTTTTTAGTCCGCAGCCCCAAGGTATGATCGGTTCCAGCAACCATCGCCAGCGTCTGATATACATGGTGCAGGAATACCTTGGGGCAAGGTCAGACTTGGACACCTTTCCCACCGAAAATCCTCTGGCTTACTGGGTCCTGAGGATGGATCACTGGCCAGAGCTTGCACAGTATGCAATTGAGCTACTGGCCTGTCCTGCCTCCAGCGTTCTTTCCGAACGCACATTCAGTGCTGCTGGAGGATTTGTGACTGATCATAGGGTGCGCCTGTCCACCGCCTCGGTTGATCGACTGACATTCATCAAAATGAATCAGTCTTGGATCACCACCAGCTACCAGGCACCTGAGGCGGATATAACCGAATAATTTTTAATGTCACATCCCTTCAAGACTGCCTATGCTGATGCTGAGTGACTGTCCTCTTATGTTCACTGACTATCCTCTTCCTCCTCCTCAATGATCCATGCCACAGCACCAGTGCCTAAGGCACAATTTTTCAGCCCCTGTTTAACAGGGGCGTGTACTTACAATTTTTAAAAAAAATGCTTCGCAACACGTGTGACTGCTGTGCTCCAAGTACAGTCTCTGTGAGGGCCGTGTTGCAGTGTTGTGGCACCAGCACCAGTGCCTAAGGCACAATTTTTCAGCCCCTGTTTAACAGGGGCGTGTACTTACAATTTTTTAAAAAAATGCTTCGCAACACGTGTGACTGCTGTGCTCCAAGTACAGTCTCTGTGAGGGCCGTGTTGCAGTGTTGTGGCACCAGCACCAGTGCCTAAGGCACAATTTTTCAGCCCCTGTTTAACAGGGGCGTGTACTTACAATTTTTTAAAAAAATGCTTCGCAACACGTGTGACTGCTGTGCTCCAAGTACAGTCTCTGTGAGGGCCGTGTTGCAGTGTTGTGGCACCAGCACCAGTGCCTAAGGCACAATTTTTCAGCCCCTGTTTAACAGGGGCGTGTACTTACAATTTTTTAAAAAAATGCTTCGCAACACGTGTGACTGCTGTGCTCCAAGTACAGTCTCTGTGAGGGGTTGCAGTGTTGTGGCACCAGCACCAGTGCCTAAGGCACAATTTTTCAGCCCCTGTTTAACAGGGGCGGGTAATTACAAATCTTGATCTAATAGTTCACAGCAGGGCCCATTCCTGCGCCCACCAAGAGTAACTATGAGGGCCTGCAGTCTTGTGGCAACACCGTCCACCACCACCGCCAAAGGCCCAATTTTTCTGCCCTGTTCATCAGGTGCTTGCAATTACAAATCTTGATCTAATAACTCACAGCAGGGCCCATTCCTGCGCCCACCAAGAGTAACTATGAGGGCCTACAGTCTTGTGGCAACACCGTCCACCACCACCGCCAAAGGCCCAATTTTTCTGCCCTGTTCATCAGGTGCTTGCAATTACAAATCTTGATCTAATAACTCACAGCAGGGCCCATTCCTGCGCCCACCAAGAGTAACTGTGAGAGCTTACAGTCTTGTGGCAAAACCGTCCACCACCACCACCACCACCACCCCCAATTTTTCTGCCCTGTTCAACAGGTGCATGCAATTACAAATCTTGATCTATTAACTCACAGCAGGGCCCATTCCTGTGCCCACCAGTCTTGTGGCTACACCAACATCTAATAGGGCAAATTTCTGCAGAGTATATACGCCAGGCCCCTACTTTCAAACATCCAACTTACAAACGACTCCTACTTGCAAATGGAAAGAGAAAACAGGAAGTGAGAGGAAATCTACCCCTAGGAAGGGAAATTCTATCCTGTTAGATTTAATTTGGGAAAAAGGTATCTCCTCTCTACTGATACTTTATCACCAATCCTTGTTTCAATTAAAACCCCACTTTTCCAAAAACATTTGTCATTGGGACGGAAAGTGAGGTGACATGTTCTGAACAGATGTGCAAAGACAGCAAATGTTACAGGGGTGATAACCCCTCCCTATGTTCTCCAAAAAGCTTAAAAATAGATTTTTTTGGGATGGAGCTACACTTCATAATGTACCTGTTCAGATTCTACTTAAGATCAAACCTAAAGCCGCAAGTGGTTTTAAATGGCTTCTTTTTTTCCTTTACAAATGTCATTTTGTGCAAGGACAGTTCTAAACACGGGAAACACATGCCACTTCACAGGCATACTTTGGACACCCCCCAGGTACCATATTTAAAGGAAAATGTCACTTTTTTTTTTTCACTTTATGCATCATTAAAATGACTGCTCCCGAAAAAACGTTAGTTTTTAAAAGTTCTTTTTGCATTGATATATGTCCCCTGGGGCAGGACCCGGGTCCCCAAACCTGTTTTATGACATTAACATGCATATTGGCCGTTGTAATTAGCACTTTTGATTTCGAACGTTCGCGTCCATTATAACGTATAGGGTTCGAAAATTCGCGCGAACTTTCGGTCCGTTCGAAGGTTCTGGTTCGAACCGAACCCGGGGGTGTTCGGCTCATCCCTAGTGCTGACACACACACACACTAGCTCCTATGTGTGCTGACACACACACACACACTATAGCTCCTATGTGTGCTGACAACACACTATAGCTCCTATGTGTGCTGACAACACACTATAGCTCCTATGTGTGCTGACAACACACTATAGCTCCTATGTGTGCTGACAAAAAAATAGAGCTACTATGTGTGCTCACAACACACTATAGGTCCTATGGGTGCTGACACAAACACACTATAGGTCTAATTTGCAGCGACTTCCTGTTTGGCTATGGTGCAGGAAGTGAAGGCAAATCTCAGCAATGGGACACAGATGGTGAAAAAAAAAAAAAATCTGACAGGGTTATAAACTCTCTCTCTTGCTCTGTTCAAAATGAAAAAAAAATTGTTGCCCATAATTCTACTTAAAGTCTATAATCTACCAGAATACCTTTCATTGTTATCTAAAATATGAAATGACACCTATTTGTTATTAAAAACAGGAAGACATAATAGTAATCTGTCCAGTACATAATATAACAATGATTTTTGTTTCTGACAGGAACAGTCAAGGATGAAACGATGGGGCAACGAAGGCCAAGGAGGGGATTACTCACAGCAGCAATGGAATCCTTACCCTGCAGGTGACTTATTTGATATCACATGAAGCCTCACTGTCAAAGAACCATCTGTGTTACCCATAGCAACTAGCTAGATTCTTTCAATAAATTCCAGCTGTCAGCAGAATTTTTCACTATGGGCAAGGCAGAGATGGGTTCCTTTTTAAAGCTCGATTGATGCACATGACGCAAATGTGTTTTATTTAATGTACTGTCGTGTTCCATATTGATCAGGCCCTGCTGCAAACAACCTATATACTCCACAACAGAATGCCCCACCGTCTACCCAGCCAGCCGAAGAAGTAGACATGTCCGAGTTCCGCAAAGTGCTGCTTAAAGGAGAACCAAAAGTTTTAGGAGTAAGTATATGAACACATTAGAAATATTTAAATAGTTAGTCAAAAAACAAAACTGATATTTCTGTTTCAGACTTGGGCATGCCGATTTACGTACCAGCTCTCTAAATCCTCCCTTGTGTTTCTAGGTCCATAAATCTACAGCCAATAAAAATGGGTACCAAATGAACCTTAACATTCTCCATAAGTTTGACTTTTGGACCATTCTGTGCTTTCAAAGCAACTTCACTTCATTGTGTCAGATTCCTCAAGATGCTGACATATTACAAATGTAAGAGATAGAGATGAGTGGCATCATATAAAGGAAGGAGGGAAGGAGAGACTTTGCTGGTGTATCCAAAACAAAACAGTGTTTTGGATGGACCTGCTGTACAGAGACAAAATGTTTGTCATTGAACATTAAAGTATAACTAAAGGTAAAACTTTTTAGTTGTGGATGGAGTAGAGAGAGAGATCAGAACCCCTGTCAGTGTTTATTGCTGCCTGTGCCCCCATTAAAGACATTCACCCTCTCTATTTGTCCCATTTACCACTATCATTGGTGGGGCTGGGGAAGCTGAACAAAAAGCTTTCAGTTCCACAACCCCCCCCCCCCCACCCCCACCCAAAGTGACTCCCGTCACAGTCCCAAAAAAAGTAGTAGAGGGGAAGCCTAACAATGGGAATACTAGTTCTGCCGACCTGGGGGTACCCAAGGAATTCACGTATTTTGCAGGGTTTTACTCTCTCACTTCCTGTTTGGCTATGAGACAGGAAGTGAAGGAAAGTGGGACACAGATGGCAAATATAAAAAAAAAAAAAATTGACAGAAGTTATAACCCTTCCTAAAATTAAAAACAAAAAAAAAAGTTTTGCTTGTAGTTCTACTTTAACCACTTCAATACAAAGCACTTTTACCCCCTTTCTGCCTGACCATTTTTCAGCTTTCAGCGCTCTCACATATTGAATGAATTAAAAAAACAAAATTTTTCTTATTTTTTTCACACAAATAGAGCTTTCTTTTGGTGGTATTTAATCACCACTTGATTTTTTATTTTTTGCGATATAAGTGAAAAAAGAGCGAAATATTATTTATTATAAAATTTTGCAAATAAGTAATTTTTCTTCATAAATTTGGGTCAAAATTTATACTGCTACATATCTTTAGTAAAAATAACCCAAATTAGTGTATATTACTTGGTCTATGTGAAAGTTATAGTGTCTACACACTATGCTACGTGTCATTGAAAATTGATCAATCCTGATGTACTGACTGTTTATATCATTTCTTGAGGCCCTGGAAATGTCAGGACAGTACAAATACTCCCCCAAAAGACCACTTTTTGGAAAGTAGACAATCCAAGAAATTTAGTAAGAGGCATGGTGAGTGTTTTAAAGTTGTATTTTTTTCCCACAATTCTTGGGAAAATGAAGACTCCAAAGACATGCTGGTAGGTTAATTGGCTTCTGTCCAAAATTAGCCCTAGTATATAAATTTGAGGTTTGAGTTGGAGACCTTGGATTGTGGGCTCCTTGAGGGTAGGGACCGATGTGAGTGTGCAATGTATGTGTGAAGCTCTGCGTAAATTGACAGCTCTATATGGGTACCTTAAATAAATAATATATAATAGAGGAGCATCTTAATGAGACACAATGTACAGGGATAGGGACAATTGTAGACACGCACCCAAACTCACTCTGAACTGAATGGACTGGTGTCTTTATTCAACCTAACTAACTATGTAAGGAATATATATATTTGTTTATGTTATTTCTCACACACAGCATGGGCATACTTGCAATTACACTGCAAAACACATTTTTCTACGTGTCCTGAGTATGCCTCACAGATTGGCCATGTACATACACGAGTTTTAGGAAAATGTGGAAAGAAAATGAAAACGCATTTTTTTTTATATACACAAAGTTGTAAATTTATACCATATTTCTAACACATAGCATGTACATTGCAAAAATTACACCCCAAAATACATTCTGCTACTCGTCCCGAGTATGGAAATACCACATGTGTGAGACTTTTTCACAGCCTGTCCACATACAGAGGCCCAACATCCTAGTAGCACCTTCAGGCATTTTAGGAGCATAAATTTCACATATAATTTCCCGACTACCTATCACTTTTAAAGGCTCTGGAGCATCAGGACAATGGAAACGCCCACAAAATGACCCCATTTTGGAAAGCAAACACCCCAACGTATATATTCTATGAGGCATGAGTCTTTAGAACATGTTATTTTTTTCCACAAGTTTTTTAAAAAAAAGGTGGAAAGAAAATTCAAATATGAGACTTTTACACAGCCTGGCCACATACAGGAGCTCAACATCCAAATTTCTTGACTACCTATCGAATTTGTGAAGGCCCTTCATATTTTTAACACACAGCAAGTTCATCATTACAGCATTAGTGCAGTGGTCCACAGAGGAGAGCATTGGTCCAGGCAGCAGGCAGGGAAATGGTCAGGAATCATCCAGGCAGTTATACTGTCCATAGTCGGTACAGGCAGCAGGCAGAGATACTATCAGCACAGCCAAACCATTGGTCCAGATAGCAGGTAGGGACGTGGTCAGCAGCAGCAAAAGGGATCATCCAGGCAGCAGGCAGGAGTACTGTCCATAGTCAGTGCAGCAGGCAGAGATATGCAAAACGAAGCACCCTCCCAAAAAAAAAAAAAAAAAGAGACATTTCCATACAGCAAAAACACATTTTCATAAAGCAAAGAGACATCCCCAAATAGTAAAGAGACATCTCAATTCAGCCGAGATATCCCCATTTATATTCAGCAAGAGACATGCCCTTAAGGCCCGTACACACGATACAAAAATCGGAAGTAAAAATTCTTCCGACGAATGATCTGCCATGGATCGTTAGTATGGTACTTGCGACAGCCGATTCCAGTTTTTCGTACCACAAAAGCTGGATGTGCAGACTATAAAATTTTTGTCATACGTGAACTCAATGTCCGATTTTCGTTTAATTAGTATATTTTTTGTGCGAAAAAAATCGTAAGAGCAAGACTACGCATGCTCAGAAACAAAAGAATACATACAAAAACACGGTCGGATTTTCCGACGGGAAATGTTCAATGTGAGCTTGTGGTCGGAAAGTCTGACCGTGTGTACGCGGCATAAGACTGGGATGCCATTAATGTGCAGGCAGTACTTTTGGTAATATAGTGTATGTAAGAATTTGGTGATATAGTCGCATGTTTTATTTGATTTTGTTTGGGTTTTTAGTGCTGGGTTTTATTCTGGTCACCTTCTTAACACGTGTTTAAGTTTAGATTTCACTCATTGTAATTTTTTGGCTAAAGTTCGTTTGCACCTTACACAGTCACCTTCATGGTACTTCATGCTCACACTCGTTTTATAATATTATTCATAATTGGCAGCAGATAGACTTTATATAATTTTATTATTTTTGGGTCAAACTTAGTTCTCAATTAGTGCACCCCCTTTCTTTTTATGGCATTTAGATAATATAATGGCTCACTTCAGTGTCATCTTACACTGTTACACATTTTGATACAAGCTGATGATTATATTTCCTGTTTTAGTGGTATGACTGTGGACCCTTTTCCCACAGCTTCCGGGACAGATGCCCTTTGGTGGTTACCTCCCAAAAAGTTCTTGACTTTTAGGCTGGGTTCACACTTAATACGGATGCGGCTCACAGCACTGGTCCGGTGCATCCCTGTTCTTTGCCTGAATTCGGTTCTGAAACAGAGCCAAAAATGCACAGGACCCGGCGGCTGCCCCGGAGATGTGTGAACTGGCTCCATTGAGAGGTGGACACAATCTCCTCTCCAATTTGCACAAGTGTGAACCCAGCCTTAATTATCTTTTGAAGCGGATTTGTTGTTGTCAGAGTATTCAAATAATGCACTGGCAGCTTCTTGGATACAGCAAATGGCTTTACTTTTATGGAGGAATATCAGAACATGTCTTACAGCATATCTTTATCATGGAACAGGAACAAGGAGCATACAAGTACATATAACACAATAAGTATGGTACTTCCTCTGATTACCTTAACCATAGCTACACTCAACAGTGCCACCTGCTGAATAGATAGGTACAATGCATACATTATTGTTCACATTAGAAAGCAACTTTACATTACTTGCTGTTCTTTCAACACCTCTTCACAACAGCATGTGCTTTGTCAAATTATAGTTAGCTTCTTCTGTATATAACAATGACATTCCTTCAACAAAGGCTTGGTCTGAAAATGTCCAAATTGGGCTCAATAAACCATTTTCCCTCATGTGACCATTAGTGTTACAAGGTCTCCGGTGTGAATGGGGATCAGGTGTGTTAAATTTGGGGTTATCGCTCTCACTCTCTCATACTGATCACTGGGAGTTCAACCTGGCACCTCGTGGCAAAGAACTCTCTGAGGATCCGAAAAAAAGAATTGTTGCTCTACATAATGATGGCCTAGGCTATAAGAAGATTGCCAAGACCCTGAAACTGAGCTGCAGCATGGTGGCCAAGACCATACAGCGGTTTAACAGGACAGGTTCCATTCAGAACAGACCTCACCATGGTTGACCAAAGAATTCAAGTGCATGTGCTCAGAGTCATATCCAGAGGTTGTCTTTGGGAAATAGATGTATGAGTGCTGCCACCATTGCTGCAGAGGTTGAAGGGGTGAGGGGTCAGCCTGTCAGTGCTCAGACCATACGCCGCACACTGCATCAAACTGGTCTGCATGGTTGTTGTCCCAGAAGGTAGCCTCTTCTAAAAATATGCACAAGAAAGCCCCAAAACAGTTTGCTGAAGGCAAGCAGACTAAAGACATGGATTACTGGAACCAGGTCCTGTGGTCTGATGAGACCAAGATAAACGGTTTTGGTTCAGATCGTGTCAAGCGTTTGTGGAGGCAACCAGGTGAGGAGTACAAAGACAAGTGTGTCTTGCCTACAGTCAAGCACGGTGGTGGGAGTGTCATGGTCTGGGGCTGCTTTGGTGCTGCCAGCACTGGGGAGCTACAGTTCATTGAGGGAACCATGAATGCCAACATGTACTGTGACATGCTGAATCAGAGCATGATCACCCTCCCTTTGGAGACAGGGCCGCATGGCAGTATTCCAACATGATAATGACTCCACACCTCCAAGATGACCACTGCTTTTCTAAAGAACCTAAGGGTAAAGGTGATGGACTGGCCAAGCATGTCTTCAGACCTAACCCCTATTGAGAATCTGTGGGGCATCCTCAAACGGAAGGTGGAGAAGCGCAATGTCTCTAACATTCACCATTCACGTTCCGTGATGTCGTCATGGAGAAGTGGAGGAGGACTCCAGTGGCAACCTGTGATGCTCTGGTGAACTTCATGCCCAAGAGGGTTAAGGCAGTGCTGGAAAATAATGGTGGCCACAAAAAATATTGACACTTTGGGCCAAATTTGGACATTTTCACTTAGGGGTGTACTCACTTTTCTTGCCAGCGGTTTTGACATTAATGGCTGTGTGTTGAGTTATTTTGAAGGGACAGCAAATTTACACTGTTATACAAGCTGTACACTCACTACTTTACATTGCAGCAACATTTTATTTCTTCAGTGTTGTCACATGAAAATATATAATAAAATATTTACAAAAATGTGCTTTACTTTGAGAATCCCTCTCTGGTAAGTACTTTGTTCACTTTCTCATTCCACATCCTTGCAAATTCCGTAGATGCTCTTCTGAAGTTTACACACAAGGGTGTCCCCTTGCTTAAATCCTGGTGGTTGCTCCATGTAGAGATCTTCCTTAATGTCTCCATATAGGAAAGCAGTTCAAACCTCTAGGTGTTTCACTTGCATGCCCTTCCCGGCTGCAATGCTAAAAAGGGCCCTGATGGTGGAGTGTTTTACGACAGGAGCAAATTTTTCATTGTATTCTTCACCGAATTTCTGGGAGTAACCCTTGCCAACTAGTCTGGCTTTGTATTTGTGGATATTCCCTTCTGGTTTTGCGATTAGGAGGGAGCTCTGTGAGTGTCCAGGTTTTTTTTTTTCTTAAAAGGGATTTTAATTCTTCTGCTGCCTGTCTCCATTTATCGACTTTATGTTTTGGCAGTTTTTCTATGTCTTCCCAGGATGTTGGTTCAAGTATGCTATGTGTTTTGACAGTGTATGACAGCTTGCTGGGTGGTATCCCCTTTGTAGTCCGAGTGGATCTTCTGATTTCAGGCAGGTCAGCAGGATCTGGTGGGGAACATGATTTATAGGGATGAGCCGAACACCCCCGGGTTCGGTTCGCACCAGAACCTTCGAACGGACCGAAAGTTCGCGCGAATTTTCGAACCCTATACGTTATAATGGACGCGAACGTTCAAAATCAAAAGTGCTAATTACAACGGCCAATATGCATGTTAATGTCATAAAACAGGTTTGGGGACCCGGGTCCTGCCCCAGGGGACATATATCAATGCAAAAAGAACTTTTAAAAACTAACGTTTTTTCGGGAGCAGTCATTTTAATGATGCATAAAGTGAAAAAAAAAAAGTGAAATTTTCCTTTAAATATGGTCCCTGGGGGGTGTCTAAAGTATGCCTGTGAAGTGGCATGTGTTTCCCGTGTTTAGAACTGTCCTTGCACAAAATGACATTTTGTAAAGGAAAAAAAGAAGCCATTTAAAACCACTTGCGGCTTTAGGTTTGTTCTTAAGTAGAATCTGAACAGGTACATTATGAAGTGTAGCTCCATCCCCAAAAAATCTATTTTTAAGCTTTTTGGAGAACATAGGGAGGGGTTATCACCCCTGTAACATTTGCTGTCTTTGCACATCTGTTCAGAACATGTCACCTCACTTTCCGTCCCAATGACAAATGTTTTTGGAAAAAGTGGGGTTTTAATTGAAACAAGGATTGGTGATAAAGTATCAGTAGAGAGGAGATACCTTTTTCCCAAATTAAATCTAACAGGATAGAATTTCCCTTCCTAGGGGTAGATTTCCTCTCACTTCCTGTTTTCTCTTTCCATATGCAAGTAGGAGTCGTTTGGAAGTTGGATGTTTGAAAGTAGGGGCCTGGCGTATATACTCTGCAGAAATTTGCCCTATTAGATGTTGGTGTAGCCACAAGACTGGTGGGCACAGGAATGGGCCCTGCTGTGAGTTAATAGATCAAGATTTGTAATTGCATGCACCTGTTGAACAGGGCAGAAAAATTGGGGGTGGTGGTGGTGGACGGTGTTGCCACAAGACTGTAAGCTCTCACAGTTACTCTTGGTGGGCGCAGGAATGGGCCCTGCTGTGAGTTATTAGATCAAGATTTGTAATTGCAAGCACCTGATGAACAGGGCAGAAAATTTGGGCCTTTGGCGGTGGTGGTGGACGGTGTTGCCACAAGACTGTAAGCTCTAACAGTTACTCTTGGTGGGCGCAGGAATGGGCCCTGCTGTGAGTTATTAGATCAAGATTTGTAATTGCAAGCACCTGATGAACAGGGCAGAAAAATTGGGCCTTTGGCGGTGGTGGTGGACGGTGTTGCCACAAGACTGTAGGCCCTCATAGTTACTCTTGGTGGGCGCAGGAATGGGCCCTGCTGTGAGTTATTAGATCAAGATTTGTAATTGCAAGCACCTGATGAACAGGGCAGAAAAATTGGGCCTTTGGCGGTGGTGGTGGACGGTGTTGCCACAAGACTGTAGGCCCTCATAGTTACTCTTGGTGGGCGCAGGAATGGGCCCTGCTGTGAACTATTAGATCAAGATTTGTAATTACCCGCCCCTGTTAAACAGGGGCTGAAAAATTGTGCCTTAGGCACTGGTGCTGGTGCCACAACACTGCAACCCCTCACAGATACTGTACTTGGAGCACAGCAGTCACACGTGTTGCGAAGCATTTTTTTAAAAAATTGTAAGTACACGCCCCTGTTAAACAGGGGCTGAAAAATTGTGCCTTAGGCACTGGTGCTGGTGCCACAACACTGCAACCCCTCACAGATACTGTACTTGGAGCACAGCAGTCACACGTGTTGCGAAGCATTTTTTTTAAAAAATTGTAAGTACACGCCCCTGTTAAACAGGGGCTGAAAAATTGTGCCTTAGGCACTGGTGCTGGTGCCACAACACTGCAACCCCTCACAGATACTGTACTTGGAGCACAGCAGTCACACGTGTTGCGAAGCATTTTTTTAAAAAAATTGTAAGTACACGCCCCTGTTAAACAGGGGCTGAAAAATTGTGCCTTAGGCACTGGTGCTGGTGCCACAACACTGCAACCCCTCACAGATACTGTACTTGGAGCACAGCAGTCACACGTGTTGCGAAGCATTTTTTTTTTAAAAATTGTAAGTACACGCCCCTGTTAAACAGGGGCTGAAAAATTGTGCCTTAGGCACTGGTGCTGGTGCCACAACACTGCAACCCCTCACAGATACTGTACTTGGAGCACAGCAGTCACACGTGTTGCGAAGCATTTTTTTATAAAAATTGTATGTACACGCCCCTGTTAAACAGGGGCTGAAAAAATTGTGCCTTAGGCACTGGTGCTGGTGCCCCAACACTGCAACCCCTCACAGATACTGTACTTGGAGCACAGCAGTCACACGTGTTGCGAAGCATTTTTTTATAAAAATTGTATGTACACGCCCCTGTTAAACAGGGGCTGAAAAATTGTGCCTTAGGCACTGGTGTGGTGGCATGGATCATTGAGGAGGAGGAAGAGGATAGTCAGTGAACATAAGAGGACAGTCAATCAGCATCAGCATAGGCAGTCTTGAAGGGATGTGACATTAAAAATTATTCGGTTATATCCGCCTCAGGTGCCTGGTAGCTGGTGGTGATCCAAGACTGATTCATTTTGATGAAGGTCAGTCGATCAACCGAGGCGGTGGACAGGCGCACCCTATGATCGGTGACAAATCCTCCAGCAGCACTGAATGTGCGTTCGGAAAGAACGCTGGAGGCAGGACAGGCCAGTAGCTCAATTGCATACTGTGCAAGCTCTGGCCAGTGATCCATCCTCACGACCCAGTAAGCCAGAGGATTTTCGGTGGGAAAGGTGTCCAAGTCTGACCTTGCCCCAATGTATTCCTGCACCATGTATATCAGACGCTGGCGATGGTTGCTGGAACCGATCATACCTTGGGGCTGCGGACTAAAAAATTGTCTGAACGCATCGGTCAGACGTCCACCTTCCCCACCGCTCCTTCTGCTACTGACCGAAGCCTCAGCAACTCGTCGCCCAGGACCAGGAGTTTGTAACCTCCCAGTTTCTGGGAACGCGTTGCACAGACCTTTCTGCAAGGCCTCCCTGAGATGTCTCATCCTCTGCTCCCTCTGCGACGGCAAGATAAGGTCCGCAACCTTACCCTTGTACCGCGGATCAAGGAGAGTGGCCAGCCAGTAATGGTCCCTCTCCTTGATCCGAAGAACACGAGGATCCTTCCGCAGGCTTTGCAGGATCAGGGAGGCCATGCAGCGTAGGTTAGCTGAGGCATTCGGTCCGGAGTCTTCTGGGTCACTGAGGATGACATGATCGCCAGCCACCTCCTCCCAGCCACGTACAAGTCCACTGGTTTGTTGGGACTGTACATCATCCCTAAAAGACTGCTGATGCTGAGTGCCAGGCTCCACCTCCATGCTCACACAATCCTCCTCCTCCTCCTCCTCCTCATCCTCTTCCTGTGTGATGGGTGGGACAGAAGGAACACTGTCCGGATAAAGGGGGCCTTGAGAGGCAAGGAAGTCCTCCTCTTCCTGCCTCTGTTCTGCCTCAAGTGCCCTGTCCATTATCCCACGCAGCGTATGCTCCAACAGGTGGACAAGAGGGACAGTGTCACTGATGCATGCACTGTCACTGCTCACCCTCCTCGTGGCCTCCTCAAATGGTGAGAGGACAGTGCATGCATCCCTGATCATGCTCCACTGACGTGGGGAAAAAAAACCAAGCTCCCCTGACCCTGTCCTGGTGCCGTAGTCGCAAAGGTACTCATTGATGGCCCTCTGCTGCATGTGCAGTCGCTGCAGCATGGCCAACGTTGAGTTCCACCTGGTGGGCATGTCACATATTAGGCGGTTCTTGGGCAGGTTCAGCTCCTTTTGCAGCTCAGTCAGCCGAGCACTGGCATTATAAGATCGGCGGAAATGCACACAGACTCTCCTGGCCTGCCTCAGGACATCCTGTAAGCCTGGGAACCTGCCCAAGAACCGCTGCACCACCAGGTTGAGGACGTGAGCCATGCAGGGCACATGGGTGAGCTGCCCCTGTCGCAGGGCGGAGAGGAGGTTGGTGCCATTGTCAGAAACGACCATTCCTGGCTTAAGCTGACGTGGCGTCAACCACCTCTCGGCCTGCCCCTGCAGAGCTGCCAGAACCTCTGGCCCAGTGTGGCTCCTGTCCCCCAAACACACCAGCGCAAGCACGGCATGGCATCTTTTTGCCTGCGTACTTGCGTAGCCCCTTGTACGCCTATGGAGCACCGCTGGTTCCAAGGACAGAGCACTGGAGGAAGAAGAAGAGGAGGGGGGGTGGAGGAGAGAGGTGTGTCACAACCAGTAGCAGTAGTAGCGTTTTGGAGGCGTGGTGGCGGAACAACCTCCAACACTACTGCACCTTGTCCTGCATCCCTCCCAGCTGCCAATAGAGTGACCCAATGGGCCGTGAAAGAAAGGTACCGTCCCTGTCCATGCCTGCTGGACCATGAGTCAGCGGTAATATGCACCTTACCGCTGACCGCCCTGTCCAGCGAGGCATGGACATTGCCTTCCACATGCCGGTAGAGAGACGGAATCACCTTCCGTGAGAAAAAGTGGCGTTTGGGAACCTGCCACTGAGGAACCGCACATTGAACAAACTCACGGAAGGGGGCCGAGTCTACCAACTGAAAAGGCAGCAGTTGAAGTGCTAGCAATTTAGCCAAGCTAGCATTCAACCGCTGGGCATGTGGATGGCTGGGAGTGTACTTCTTTCTACGGTCCAGCAGCTGGGGCAGGGAAATTTGCCTGCTGCAATCGGACGTCGGTGTACTGCAAGTACTTGGTTGTGACACACCTAATTCTACACCTTCAGTCCTCTCAGAGCAGCTTTCAGAGAGGACTGAAGGTGTAGTGGGGATGGAGATCCCAGCTGATGAGGAGCAAGGAGAGGTCCACTTAGTTCTTTGGTGTGGGTCTTTTATGTGTGCCTGCCAACGAGCTGCATGGCAGGTCGACATATGTCTGGTCATGCTTGTGGTGCCCAAGCGGCTGATGTTTTGGCCACGCGAGATTCGCTTCAGACAAATATTGCAAATAGCAGTGGTGCGATCTGATGCACTCGTCTCAAAAAAGGCCCACACCAAAGAACTTTTCTGATAACGTGCAGAGGCAGCGCCCTGCACAGGCGGAGCTCTGCGGTGTTGTACAGTTGCTGTGCTGGCCTCTACCTGGCCTCCAGGGGGCATCCTGCCTCGTTGGACATGTGACGCCGCATCCTCCTCCTCCTCGTCCTCCTCCTCATCCTCTCTCCCTTCAGGCACCCACGTGGAGTCAGTGACCTCATCATCCCCTCCCTCTTCACCACTAGAGCAAACCTGGCAGTAAGCTGCAGCTGGTGGAACAGTACTGCCAGATTCCTCAAGCTGGGTATCATCATCCGAGCCTTCGAATCGTTGGGCATCCTCCTGGAGCATGTACCCAACACTGTGCTCAAAGAGTTCGGGGGACTCCTCAGGAGGACATGGTGGGTCTAGGGAAGGGGTGGCTGATGATGCCATTGAGTACGCGTTGGCAGCTGCTCTGCCAGTACCCTGAGCCTGGGTGAGAGAGGATGAGGAGGATGAGGAGGGCTTGGTCATCCATTCTACCAAGCCTTCAGCATGATGCGGCTCCACATGTCCAGCTGCCGAAAACAAAGACGCGCGTGTCCCATGGCCACGTGCTGATGACGATGCACGACCACGTCCACGGCCACGGCCACGTCCACTAGAAACAGAGCCTGCCTGCCCTGTGTTCTTGGCTCTGCACGCTCTGCCTCCCCTTGGCGGTCTTCCAGCCATTGTAGTCGGTAGTCCTGTGGGTGCTGCTGAGAAGAAAATATAGGAGCTCTGTGTGATGCCACTAACACACTAGAAGTCCTATGGGTGCTTCTGCAAAGAAAATAGAGGAGCTCTGTGTGATGCCACTAACACACTAGAAGTCCTGTGGGTGCTGCTGAGAAGACAATATAGGAGCTCTGTGTGATGCCACTAACACACTAGAAGTCCTATGGGTGCTTCTGCAAAGAAAATAGAGGAGCTCTGTGTGATGCCACTAACACACTAGAAGTCCTGTGGGTGCTTCTGCAAAGAAAATAGAGGAGCTCTGTGTGATGCCACTAACACACTAGAAGTCCTGTGGGTGCTGCTGAGAAGAAAATATAGGAGCTCTGTGTGATGCCACTAACACACTAGAAGTCCTATGGGTGCTTCTGCAAAGAAAATATAGGAGCTCTGTGTGATGCCACTAACACACTAGAAGTCCTATGGGTGCTTCTGCAAAGAAAATAGAGGAGCTCTGTGTGATGCCACTAACACACTAGAAGTCCTATGGGTGCTTCTGCAAAGAAAATAGAGGAGCTCTGTGTGATGCCACTAACACACTAGAAGTCCTGTGGGTGCTGCTGAGAAGAAAATATAGGAGCTCTGTGTGATGCCACTAACACACTAGAAGTCCTATGGGTGCTTCTGCAAAGAAAATATAGGAGCTCTGTGTGATGCCACTAACACACTAGAAGTCCTGTGGGTGCTTCTGAGAAGAAAATATAGGAGCTCTGTGTGATGCCACTAACACACTAGAAGTCCTATGGGTGCTTCTGCAAAGAAAATAGAGGAGCTCTGTGTGATGCCACTAACACACTAGAAGTCCTATGGGTGCTTCTGCAAAGAAAATAGAGGAGCTCTGTGTGATGCCACTAACACACTAGAAGTCCTGTGGGTGCTGCTGAGAAGACAATATAGGAGCTCTGTGTGATGCCACTAACACACTAGAAGTCCTATGGGTGCTTCTGCAAAGAAAATAGAGGAGCTCTGTGTGATGCCACTAACACACTAGAAGTCCTGTGGGTGCTGCTGAGAAGACAAAATAGGAGCTCTGTGTGATGCCACTAACACACTAGAAGTCCTATGGGTGCTTCTGCAAAGAAAATAGGAGGAGCTCTGTGTGATGCCACTAACACACTTCAAGTCCTGTGGGTGCTGCTGAGAAGAAAATATAGGAGCTCTGTGTGATGCCACTAACACACTTCAAGTCCTATGGGTGCTTCTGCAAAGAAAATATAGGATCTCTGTGTGATGGGACTAACACACTTCAAGTCCTATAGGTGCTTCTGGGAAGAAAATATAGGATCTCTGTGTGATGGGACTAACACACTTCAAGTCCTATAGGTGCTTCTGGGAAGAAAATATAGGTCTGTGTGATGGGACTAACACACTTCAAGTCCTATAGGTGCTTCTGGGAACAAAATATAGGATCTCTGTGTGATGGGACTAACACACTTCAAGTCCTATAGGTGCTTCTGGGAAGAAAATGTAGGTCTGTGTGATGGGACTAACACACTTCAAGTCCTATAGGTGCTTCTGGGAAGAAAATATAGGATCTCTGTGTGATGGGACTAACACACTTCAAGTCCTATGGGTGCTTCTGGGAAGAAAATATAGGTCTGTGTGATGGGACTAACACACTTCAAGTCCTATAGGTGCTTCTGGGAAGAAAATATAGGTCTGTGTGATGGGACTAACACACTTCAAGTCCTATAGGTGCTTCTGGGAAGAAAATATATGATCTCTGTGTGATGGGACTAACACACTTCAAGTCCTATAGTTGCTTCTGGGAAGAAAATATAGGTCTGTGTGATGGGACTAACACACTTCAAGTCCTATAGGTGCTTCTGGGAAGAAAATATAGGTCTGTGTGATGGGACTAACACACTTCAAGTCCTATAGGTGCTTCTGGGAACAAAATATATGATCTCTGTGTGATGGGACTAACACACTTCAAGTCCTATAGGTGCTTCTGGGAAGAAAATGTAGGTCTGTGTGATGGGACTAACACACTTCAAGTCCTATAGGTGCTTCTGGGAAGAAAATGTAGGTCTGTGTGATGGGACTAACACACTTCAAGTCCTATAGGTGCTTCTGGGAACAAAATATAGGATCTCTGTGTGATGGGACTAACACACTTCAAGTCCTATAGGTGCTTCCGGGAACAAAATATAGGTCTGTGTGATGGGACTAACACACTTCAAGTCCTATAGGTGCTTCTGGGAACAAAATATAGGATCTCTGTGTGATGGGACTAACACACTTCAAGTCCTATAGGTGCTTCTGGGAACAAAATATAGGAGCTCTGCCTGCCTGCCTGCCACGAACACACTACAAGTCCTATAGGTGCTTCTGGGAACAAAATATAGGAGCTCTGCCTGCCTGCCACGAACACACTACAAGTCCTATAGGTGCTTCTGGGAACAAAATATAGGAGCTCTGCCTGCCTGCCACGAACACACTACAAGTCCTATAGGTGCTTCTGGGAACAAAATATAGGAGCTCTGCCTGCCTGCCACGAACACACTACAAGTCCTATAGGTGCTTCTGGGAACAAAATACAGGAGCTCTGTTTGCTGCCAGTGCCTGCCTGCCACGAACACACTACAAGCCCCTCTTTCGAAATCAATCTTTCTAAATGAATCTATCTAACTCAATCTCTCTAAGTAAATCTCTCTAACTAAATCCAGCAGAGTGACACAGAACGATCCTGCTCTATCTACGCCGGAACAGCATGTGACCGGCGCAGACGGCGTGGCGGCCTTTTATAAGAGGGGGCGTGTACTAAAGCCCCTGAGCTGTAATTGGCTACAGGCGTCCTGCCTGTAGCCAATTATGGCTCTTCGAGTTTCCGGCGCTGTGATTGGCCAAGCATGTGGGGTCACAGTGCATGCTTGGCCAATCATCAGCCAGCAATGCACTGCGCCGGCCGCGCCGGCCGCAATGCATTGCGGGGCCGCTCGCATCACACGAATGTGATGCGAACGGCCCAAATAGTTCTGGGCTCGCCGATCGAGCGAACGCCCGGTGCTCGATGCGAACATGGGTTCGCATCGAGCACCGGGCCCATCCCTAGTCAGGGATCAGTATTTCTGATGATGGTCTCTCATCAAAATAAACACTACGGCTTATTGTCACTTTGTCAGTCTTTGGGTATAGGATCCTGTAACCCTTAGTTTGCTTGCTGTAGCCTACTAGAATGCCCTCTATGGCTCTGTTCTCCAGCTTGGATTGCTTTTCACTTGGACTATAGGCATATGCTTTACATCCAAACACTCCAATGTGCCCTATGCTTGGCTTTGATTAATGCCACATTTCGAATGGAGTACTTTTAATAGCTTTTGAGGGTAGTCTGTTCTGTAGGTAGGTTGAAGTCATGACTACTTCTCCCCAGTACTTGTGAGGTAGGTTGGCATCCGACAACATGCATCTAGCCATTTCTATAAGAGTGCGATTTTTCCTTTCTGCTACGTCAATTTGTTCAAGAGTATATGGTGTGGTTGTCTGGTGTACTATTCCTTGCCTCTTCAGGTATGAAGCCACTCATTTGCATATGTATTCTCCCCCATTGTCGGTGTGTATTATTCCTGGTTTGAGTTGGAATTTGTTGCTAGACATAGCAACGAACTCTTGAAGTTTCTCTGATGTTTCATTCTTGTGTTTCATCGGATAAGTAGTGGTGTACTTGGAATAATCAATGAAAATCAGTAGATATCTGTTCCTGCTTGACGCTGGAGTTTTCATTGGACTGCATACTTCACTGTGTATGAGCTGCATGGGGTGTGTAGGTGTGGCTTTTGCTTCAATACAGCATTTGCATTTCATGAGCACTTTGCAGGGTGCTTTTGTTAAATCTTCTGATAAGTCTCTCTTTATAATGTCCTGTATAGATTCTGGACTTCTGTGCCCCAGCCGCCTGTGCCATAAATGAATACATTTGTTGTATAGGTCATTAGAGACTATATTGGCTTGCTGTTCTTTGGTGATGACCCTGTATAGGTGCTCATCCAGTTCTTTTTGCAAGGAATCGCTTATTATTGTGAATTGTGCATTCATCACCCTGAAACTTAAAGCGGGATTCCACCCTAAAGTGGAACTTCCTCTTTTCGGAACCCTCCCCCCCTCCGGTGTCACATTTGGCACCTTTCAGACGTGTCCCGGCAGACAGCGCTGACGATTCTCATTGCGCTGTGCGACTCGCGCATGCACAGTAGGGAAGTGAAACGGCAAAGGCGACACTTCCTGATTCCCTCACCGAGAATGGTGCCGGCAGCAGCAGAAAGCCGATCGATTGTTCGGCCTCTGCTGCTGACATCGCTGGAACCTGAGACAGGTAAGTGTCCATTTTTTTAAAAGTCAGCAGCTGCAGTATTTGTAGCTGCTGGCTTTTAAAAAAAAAATTTCAGGTACAGTCCCGCTTTAACTGTGAGACCGTTGTTTGCAAGACTTTTCACTGATAGAAGGCTGCCTTCTAGTTCTGGAACATACAGCACTTTCTTTACAAGGATACTGTGCTCACCTTGTGGTGTAATGCAGTTCAGGCAGCCCTAGCCTTTACTTTCGGCAGCAATGCTTTTCCAGTTTGCTAGGAAACCTTTGTCTTTTGCACTGTATTCAATGTTTGTGAAGAAGGTCTCATCACTAGTCATGTGGCTTGTCACACCTGAGTATATGCACCAGTCGCGTGGCTTGCTGCTCTGTTAATTTAAAAGTGCCACTCCATGATGTGTCTTCAGTTTCCTTTGTGATTGCTTTTACTTTTTGAATAGCTTTAGCTTTCGCTGCTTGGCTTTTCAGATAGAACAGTCCTTTTTAAGCGACCGGTCCTTTTACAGCGAAAACAGGCTCTGCTTTCTTTGTTGTGCTTTGTGTACATCTTAAGAACTTTGTCATCATGGTGCATATTTTCTTTCCTTCTGCCATATTCATCAATTAACTTTCCTTTGATATAATCTAGCATCAGTTCCTGCTCAAGACTGGTTTATAAAGCGTTAATAAGAGCAGTATGTCTCTGGAAGGCTGCAGAGGAGCAGGGCAACAGTATGGTTATCTTTGATGTCCTCTCCGATGGCACGCAGCTGCACTGTGATCTTTAGGATAGCTTTCAAGCAGCCACACATATGCTGGCCTTCTAATGCCGCGTACACACGGTCGGAATTTCCGATGGGAACAGTCCAATGGGAGCTTTGCAACGGATTTTCCAACCATGTGTATGCCCAACGGTCTTTTTCTGTCGGAATTTCCGACGGACTTTGGATTGAGAACCTGTTCTCAATTTTTCCGACGGAAAACCTTTCCATCGGATTTTCCGATCGTGTGTATGCAATTCCGACACATGCTCGGAAACAATTCGACACATGCTCGGAAGCATTAAACTTCCCTTTTATAGTGCTGTCGAATGTGTTTTATGCCGCTGTGTTACTGACCGTCGGATATTGGTGTGACCGTGTGTAGGCAAGACAGTTTGAGCGAAATTCCGTCGGAATTCCGACGGGAAAACCATCAGAGCTTTTTCCGACGAGAATTCCGACCGTGTGTATGCGGCATTATAGTCTCATTTTATACAGCTTTCTTAGTAGGAAGAGCTTACTGTTTAGACTTGAATGCTCATGTAGTTTTTGTAGTGAAGTCCACATACCTTTGGCCGTTTTCTCTGTTCTTGTGTGGATAAGTTGGTCATCTTCCATTAGTAAGCTTAAAGTTGCTTTTGCCTGCCTATCCTTCCTGTCCCATTCCTCTGTCTCTCCATTTGTAGGTCTGTCCGTATTTAGCACTTGCCACTAGGGATGAGCCAAATACCCCCGGTTCGGTTCGTAGCAGAACATGCGAACAGGCAAACAATTTGTGCTAACACGCGAACAACGTTAAAGTCTATGGGACACGAATGTGAAAAATCAAAAGTGCTAATTTTAAAGGCTTATATGCAAGTTTTAAAAATGGCTGTTTTTTCAGGATCAGTGATTTTAATAATGCTTAAAGTGAAACAATAAAAATTCAATATTCCTTTAACCGCTTCAATACAGGGCTTTTAAACACCCTTCCTTACCAGAGCACTTTTTGCGATTCGGCACTGCGTCGCTTTAACTAACAATTGCGCGGTCGTGCGACGTTACACCCAAACAAAATTGACGTCCTTTTTTTCCCACAAATAGAGCTTTCTTTTGGTGGTATTTGATCGCCCCTGCGGTTTTTATTTTTTGCGCTATAAACAAAAGAAGAGCGACAATTTTGAAAAAAAACACAATATTTTTTACTTTTTGCTATAATAAATATCCAACTTTTTAAAAAAAAAAAAAAACAATTTTTTTCCTCAGTTTAGGCCGATACGTATTCTTCTACATATTTTTGGTAAAAAAAATCGCAATAAGCGTATATTGATCGGTTTGCGCAAAAGTTATAGCGTCTACAAAATAGGGGATAGATTTATTGAATTTATTTATTTTATTTTTTTTACTAGTAATGGCGGCGATTTGCGATTTTTTTTTCGTGACTGCGACATTGCGGCGGACACTTCGGACACTTTTGACACATTTTTGGAACCATTCACATTTACACAGCGATCGTTGCTATAAAATTGCAATGATTACTGTGTAAATGTGACTGTCAGGGAAGGGGTTAACACTAGAGGGCGCTGGAGGGGTTAATGTGTGTCCCTAATAGGAGTGATTCTAACTGTAGGGGGAGGGGACTTAAGGGGAGGAGACCGATCATGTGATCCTCTGTACTGGGATCACATGATCGGTCTCCTCCCCGCTGACAGGACGTGGAGCTGTGTGTTTACACACACAGCTCCACGGTCCCGCCCGGTCCCGTTGTTTTAACGGGCAATCGCGGGTGCCCGGCGGACATCGCGGCCGCCGGGCACTCGCACCGGGTCCCGAGCGATGCCGCGGGGCGCGCGCGCGCGCCGCCGGCGGCGCGCGCGCGCGCCCCCCAGGCGGCCGGGAACCCGAGGACGTCATATGACGCCCACCCAGGATGGTAGATCCACCTTGTGGGCGTCATATGACTATGGGCGGGTATTGAAGTGGTTAAATATCGTGCCTGGGGGGTCTCCTTAGTCTGCCTGTAAAATAGCGCATCTTTCCCATGTTCATAACAGTACTACAGCAAAATTACATTTCTAAAGGAAGAAAATGTCATATAAAATTGCTTGCGGCTGTAATGTATTGTCGGAACCCGGCAATAGAGATAATTAAAAATCATTGAAAAAAACGCCAAAATTAAAACAAATTGTCCTGGGACCCATAACCTGTTGTCAGAGTATTGAAATCATGTTTTGGAAGCTTCTTGGATGGCTTTACTTTTATGGAGGAATATCAGAACATATCTTACAGCATGTCTTTATCATGGAACAGGAACAAGGAGCATAAAAGTACATACCTTACCATATACACACTACAGTGCCACCTGATACACACTAAAGTGCCACCTGCTGAATAGATAAGTATAATGCATAGGTATAATGCATACAGTATTGTTCACAGTATAAAGCAACTTTTAATTGCTGTTCTTTCAACATTTGTAAGTATATCATTTTTACAACCCATCCACCACATGTGAATACTACAGGTTTATAATTTGTCAAATTTCATTTTATAGAAGCCCTGTCCATAGAATCCACTATCAATTAAGTGAATTAAAACGTGTTGCGATTTGTGATGTTTTTTCGTTCATCTATTTATTTATTATTGAATTTTTGAGAATGTATGGCAATATGTAAAATTTCAATATTTAACTGGCTTTGTCAAACAGACAAACAATAGCAAACTAGTCTTCTTCATAATTTTAACATTACATGTGAGTTTGTGCTAGTTTTTATACAGTGTGGATATTTCAAATAAAATGTTTTTATACAGTTTATTGTGTTCAGAAGAGCCTCAATAAAGTCCCATGGGCATTTAACTTGCTTTCCCTGTAATATAAAAGATAGAGGCACACATGCCTATGTATCAGACCAAAATTGAGATGGTGTTCCCAGTACTATATGTACTACATTCAGTGTAGACAGGGCTGCTGTTAGAAATCATGGGGCCAAGTACAGCCTACCTGGCAGGGCCCCCTCCCAGAAAATATAACTAAGATCATTATTAACAAGCACCACATAACTTACAAATTCCAACTGAATCTAAAAAATAAAAATGTATGAGGTTAGTAAATGTGTGTGAAGGAAGTCTTGGGGTTCATTTCACATGAGCGCTGTGGCATTTACAGTGTAAATCAGCAGTTTGTTTATGTAGTTGCAGCGGTCTGGAGCTGTGTGCAGGCATCCTATGGTGACCCAGTAGCAGTACAAACACAGCCGCAAGTCCTAATTCGACAGGTGATTGGGTACAGGAGTATGGCCCCAAACACAAACAGTGTGCATTTGGAGCCACTCACTCACACATGTCAAGTTAGGACCTGAGGCTGTGTTCATACCAGGCTCCAGGGATGAGGGGACAGTTCGGCCTAAGTATAAGTTCGGGCCGAACTTTTGTTGTAAGTACGTTCGGCGAACAGCCAAACAAACGGGTCGTTCAACCATTTGTTTGCCCCCCCCCCCCGAATCGACCACAATGCATTGCCGCTAAACAGTGCATTGCAAGCCCTGATTGGCTGAAGCAGTGAAAACTTCAGCCTATCAGGGCACAGAGCACTGTCAGAGTCATGATTAGACACTGTCATCATGACTTTATCCAATCATGGCTGATTCCCACCCCACAGTTTAAAAGTATTTTTTCAATGGCAGCCATTTTCAGTGTGATTTTGGTGTGGAGAGAGATAGAGCAGGGCTCTGTTCAGTGCTATTAGTTAGTGTGCTATAGTGTGCTATTTTGCTTCAATTGTCAGTGTAGAATATTAGTTTAGTGTCAGTCTAGGGATAGTGTGAGTGTAGTGAAGAGGACCATCATTCAGCTTTACATAGTGTGCAGCTAGAGTAGGGACAGCTCAGATAGTTTCACTGTAGTGTAGTGAGACAGTGTCATTCATACATAGTGTAGAGTAGGGACAGCTCAGATAGTTTCAGTATAGTGTAGTAAGACTGTCAGTAATATTGACATTAGTTTATAGCTAGAGTAGGGACAGTTCAGATAGAATGATAGAAGGAACACAGTCTATTTGATTGCATTACTGTCAGTTTAACCCAATATAGTTCTGTGTGTGTTACTGTCAGTTTAACGCCATATAGTTTTGTGCATTACTGCAAGTTTAACACCATTTACTACTGTGTGCGTTCCTGCAAGTTTAACGTCATTTACTTCTGTGTGCGTTACTGCAAGTTTAATGCCATATAGTTCTGTGCGTCACTGTACGTTTGGCGCATTATATTGCAGTATATTATAGTGTATCCGTCTGTGTAGTGTGAGTACTCAAATTAAAGTTTACCAAACACCACTTTACATTGATTAAAGTGCATCTACGTACAGGTTTCCACTTCTTCTTTACATCTGCTTATAAGCACCGCCCCCTCCCTCCCAAAAATGTCTGGGAGGACAACAAGGAGAGGCAGACGTTCCCTTGCCATTGGAAGGGTGCCAGCAACAAATGTGTTCAAAGGCAAAGGTGGACGTGGTGGTCAGTTCCCAGGCAGGGCATCATTTCCTCTGTTTAGTGAGTTTGCCCATGCTATCCAGCCACAGCATGCAGAGGAGGTGGTGGACTGGCTTACTAAACCTTCCTCATCCTCCTCATCCTCTGTCACGCAAGCAGACAATTGTGCAGTCCCCTGCAGTTGCCAGAGTGGATAAACCTGCCTCCTTGTCCACATCTATTCCTGCCATAGCCCCAAAATCAGCCATGGAGGAGTCAGCTGAGTAATTTGACCACAGCGTCAGCCACTTGCTCCTTGATGATGCCCAGCCATTACTGGATTCAGATGTTGGTTCTGAGGTTGAGGATGAGGATGACAGGAACATGAGCCCAGAGAGAGGAGAGAACACTGGTAGACAAATTGGCATTCATGTTCCCCCAACCGCAGCCAAGTTGTCTACAGTGGTAATGATGATGACGACGAAGACGAGGTCACTGATGCGACTTGGGAGCAGAGGAGGAAACTGAAGGTGCGGGGTCACAACCCCAAGGAGGCCGACATCAAGAAAGATTAGAGAGCAGCCACCCTATTCCATTACATTCTGCCGCTGTTATCTCCCAGCCCACTCCCCAAACCTCAGCCTTTTTCAGTGCATCAGCAGCAGATCGCACTGTTGCTATCTGCAAACTGTGTCTCAGGCACATCAAACGTGGCAAAAACACCAGCCATTTGGGTAGTAGTACCACATGCTTAACAAGGTATTTAACGTCCAACAATTCAGCCCACTGGCAAGAGCACCTAAAAGCCACACAAAAAGGGCACAGATCTGTCCCTCCTTCTCCTTACCCACTTCAGTCTGCCCCTGCTAAACCGAGATTACCTCTCAGCAGCCTCCACTGACAGGGGTGATGGTATAGCATAGGGTGTCCCAAGGCATTCAGCCGTAAAATCCACCTTACTGCTAACATGTGGTCCAGCAAGCACGGGCAGGGATGATATAATTTGTTCACAGCACACTAGGTAACACTGCTTGCAACTCGAAAGCATGTAGGACAGGAATCAGTGCTGCAGCTTGTTGTGCCCTCACGTCTCCATACAGCAGGTGGTGATGCCAGACGTGTGAGCTCTACCCTCTCCTCCTCCTCCACCACCTCCATGCCCTCTGTAGATTTGTCCTATTAACATCAGGTACCCCCTAAGCTAAGCATTCAAAGGGCTATTCCCAGAGTCAGGCTAAAAGGTGCCATGTAGTGCTTCAGCTGGTGTGTTTAGGGGACAGGAACCACACCAGGGCAGAGATTCTTGCAGCTCTGCAGAGACAGGCCCAGGAGGTGGTTCACACCACACCAGCTGGAGCCAGGAGTGGTGGTGTGTGATAATGACTTAAACCTCCTGTCCGCCCTTAGACAGGGAAAGTTGACACATGTGCTATGCCTGGCACATGTCCTCAATTTGGTGGTGCAGCAGGAGGAAGAGGAGGACTTCCTTTCCTCTCAAGGCCCACTTTATCCAGACACCATCATACCTATGTCACAGAACACACAGGAGGAGGAGAGAAGGTTCTGGCACTTTCATAGGCTTCGAAGAAGAGGAAGACATGCGTCATTCTGTAAGCGATGGCTTTCCAACCCCAGGACCCTTGGGAGTAGTACGTGACTGGGAGGAGGAAGTTCCGATGCTGTCATCCTGAGTGACCCCCAGGAAGTCTGCTTCTCAAGCCCCTGCATATTTGAGGCGTATGGGCAACCTCATGCTTCAAAGCCTGGGAAAGGACCCAAGAATACGTGGCATAAAGGAGAAGGATGATTACTGGTTGGCAACCCTCCTTGACCACCGTTATAAGGGGAAGGTCTCATAACTCATCCTGTCCCCACAGAGAGTGCATAAGATAAAATCTCTTGAGGACACGTAAAGGGGATTTTATTGTAAGTTTTTCCTGACTTCTGTAAATTACAATGTCGTGGAAAACATAGTTTTGAATCTTCTGTTGGTCAAGAGAGGATCATTGGAGAAGGTGTATGCCTAAGTGAGGCATTTCAGAATTTTTTTAGAACTAGCATCCCAGGGCTGTCAGATTCCACAGCCCATCGGTAGCGTCTGCATTACATGAAAGACAATTACCTTGGGCCAAAACAGAGATGGAGAGCTTTCCAGCTGACGGTCCACTGACTTACTGGGTCATGAGAATAGACCAGTGGCCAGAACTTTCCCAGTATGCTATAGAGATTGTTGGGCTGCCCTGCATCCAGCGTGTTTTCAAAAGGGGCATTCAGTGCTGCAGGAAGTTTTGTTACTGAGCATAGAACGCCTCTGTCCACAGACTCCATGGACCGTTTGACTTTTATAAAAATGAATCAGTCCTGGATTACCAACAATGAAGCCCCTGATGCCGATGTCACTGATTAAGTCTTTTTGGGATGTGGAATCTTTGCAGGACTTCAAGACTGCCTAGCTTTGAGGGTGTTCAATCATTTCATCTGGAAGAATGTTTTTGGTATAGGTTTCATGGGCACAATTAACACCCAAAGACCAATTTTTCAGCACCTGTTTGACATGTGCATATAATTGCAATTTTTTTTGGCTTTATCAAGAGCACCTCTTTAATGTTACGGTGAGAAGGCACCACCGACACCCAAAGACCAATTTTTACACACCCGTTACTGCTATCCAAAGTCAAAGTGACAACAGAATGTATCCAAAAATCTCTAATCTTGTTCCCAGTGCACTATATTGTGGCCTCGGCATACACACTGGATCTCCAGCTGTTGCTGAGAAAAATAAAGGCAGCTTGCAGGGAAAATTTCATTTTTTTTGTCTTTATACATGCAATTATTGCTGCAGCAGATTCTAGACAAGGTACAGATCTGCCACTTTACAGGTAGACTAAGGGGGACCCCCCCCCCCCCCCCCCCCCCCCCCCAGGCACTATATTGGAAGGGATTTCTCATTTTTATGCTTTCACTTAAAAATCAAAAAAAATCACTGCTCATTTGAAAATTAGGTTTTGCACAAACTTTTTTTTTATTGATACATGTCCCCCAGGGCAGGACCCGGACCCCTATAACCATTGTATGCCCAATTACTTGCATATAAGCCTTCAAAATGGGCACTTTTGATTTTTGACGTTCGGGTCCAATTAACTTTAATGGGGTTCGTTATTCGAGTCCGAACTTTCGTGGCGTTCGAAAGTTCTGGTGCCAATCGAACAGGGGTCCGTTCGGCTCATCCCCTAATTCACATGGTTAACAATAATGAGCTGCCATAAATGGGGCCTAATTGCTCTGTGTTTTCTACCTTAATACATTGAGCACATTAAAGTAAAAATCCCTAGTAAACTATTTGTTAAAATTCTTATCCTAGCACTTGCAGTTTACAGCTTTCAATGCTGCTAGCTCCTGCTCTTTCAGTGCTGGTACCCTGCACTTTCAGTCTTCACAAAAAAGAGTTAAAGCGAGGTTCCACCCATTTAAAAGTCAGCAGCTAAAAAAAAGTGTAGCTGCTGACTTCTAATAAACTGATATTTACCTGTCCCACAGTCCAGCGACGCGGGTGCCCGAAGCCTCGCTCCTCTCCCCCTCCCATCTGCAGCGCCGACATTGTAACTGTGGGTGCGAGCCGAGAGTTGTGAGTGGTCGGGCAATCTTCTAAAACCTGTGACTTTTGCTCTGCGCCACTGTGCCAGGGGAGGAAGTGGGAGCTGGGTGCCTGTCAAAACTGGGTACCCACCTGTGACAGAACCCACTGTCACTGTGTGTTTTGGAGGGGGCTGTGGGCTGGCCTTCTACCTAAAGACTTTGGCCCAGAAGAGACTGAGAGACTTGGGGACAAAATGGCATTGAGGTAATGTAATGCTACATCCCTTCTCCCCCATCCCCCTCTTGTTATTTTGTTTAATTATGTTAGGTCATGGCATGTAGACAAAAGGTGTGTAGACACATCCCAGCGGGGGATGTGTAAGAAGGGGCTGCCTTCTTATCATAATCCCTTGGTGCGTTTCAACTGTAGTTGTTTGAATATACAAGTGTCAAGTTCCCATTGGTGTCTCCTTGTCCCCTACCCCCTCTATAACAAGGGTAAGGGTAGTGTCCCTATCTGTGTTTAAAAGTGTATGTTTGGTACTTAATAAAGAGTTTATGCTTGGCATGTTTAACCCTCAACACCTGTGTGGCTTGTCTCGTGATTGATTAGTTAAGGGCTGATTATGGTGAGTCTTCAGGCTGCGGGTGCGTTTGGAGGACAGAAGACAGGTTTGGCGGAGGTTCCCATAAGGGGTATGCAATTATCCGTCATACCGCTCCCCTCACCCCAAAAAAATAAATTACATGCCAAATGTGGCAATGTCAGGGGTTCACCAGTACTTAAAGCAGAAGTTCCATTTTTGGGTAGAACTCCGCTTTAACAGTGGACAATGCAGTCTTCAGCCAGTCTATTGGCTTAAAAAAGGGAGAGGAAGGAGCAGGGGTGTGTCTCTATTGATTCACACAGTGTAGGGAGACACAACTCTGGCCTTTGCAAGGGAGGTTGGCTCCATAAGACCGTGCAGGAGAAAGAAGCTACCCTGAGGCAGGAAAACAACAAGGATTAAACAATAAAGAAGCTGCATACTCGGTAAGTGATTAAATCAGCTTCTGAAAGGGATTTAAAAACTGAAGATTTAATATTACTTAAACCACTTACCCACTGGGCACTTAAACCCCCTTCCTAACCAGACCAATTTTCGGCTTTCGGTGCCCTCACATTTTGAATGACAATTACTCAGTCATGCAACACTGTACCCAAATGAATTTTTTGTCCTTTTTTTCCACACAAATAGAGCTTTCCTTTGGTGGTATTTAATCACCGCTGGGTTTTTTATTTTTTGCGCTATAAATCAAAAAAGAATGAAAATTATTTGTTTCTATTAAAATTTATTGCAGAGTATTGTCAGAGTATTGCACAGTTCTGGTAGAGTATTGCACAGTGCTGGCAGAGTATTGCACAGTGCTGGCAGAGTATTGCACAGTGCTGGCAGAGTATTGCACAGTGCTGGCAGAGTATTGCACAGTGCTGGCAGAGTATTGCACAGTGCTGGCAGAGTATTGCACAGTGCTGGCAGAGAATTGCACAGTGCTGGCAGAGAATTGCACAGTGCTGGCAGAGAATTGCACAGTGCTGGCAGAGAATTGCACAGTGCTGGCAGAGAATTGCACAGTGCTGGCAGAGTATTGCACAGTGCTGGCAGAGTATTGCACAGTGCTGTCACTGACCAGTGCTGTGGGCACTACACATCCAGCCCACAGTGCTGGTCCCATCTCTCCCCGTACCGATCGATACAGAGAGGGGAGGGAGGAACCGGCGTCATGACGTGACGCCGGTTTGTGTACATGTGATCGCTCCGTCACTTGACGGAGAGATCACGTGGTAAACGGCCGATATCAGCCGTTTACCGTGATCCGCCGGTGTTCTGCCGAGAAAGTTCCCCTCTGCGGATAAGGACCCCCCTGTACTGCGCAGGCGCAGCGCTTGCGCAGTACGAAGCATAATGAAGCCGCCGGAAATAGCTGAAGCAGAAGACAGTGAATCAGCTGTACACGGCGCCTGTAACAGGGCCCCTCGCCGCACTTCGGGCACGACCTCGCTGCGCTCAGCACATTTTTATTCTAACTCTATGTCCAACTCTATGGTGGGGCTCGAACCTGAATGTAGTGCGCAGGCGCCGTGTACAGCTGACTAACTTTGGCTATTTTCGGAAACTCCGTTGTGCTTCATACTGTGCAAGCACAGCGCCTGCGCAGTACCGGGGGGGGGGGCCTTATATGCCGGGGGAACTTTCTCGGCTCCTACGGATCCGGCGGTCATGGATGTTCCAGAGTGCGTGCCCCAGGGGACGTCCACCCAGAATAAGCCGACCGTGCTGTAGCCGTCTTTCAGCTATGGCCCGGTCGGCATGTGGTTAAGGAAGCTTTGGACATAAATAAATCCCAGTTCTATATGAAGGTCCCACCCTTCAAAAATGAAACCGTCCCAGATGTTTTATAATGCCAGATTTCATGTGCCCCTTTAAGTTCTTGTCAAGCTCTAGAGCTGCCTACATGCAATTGTACGGCAGTTTCAACCATCTTTAAATCTCAACACAAAACGGATAAAGGTTACTTACCACCAACAGTTTATATATTAAAACTTGTATATTTATATGGTGGGTACAAGGGCAGGATGCCTCCGATAGACCATTTTTGAGAATAAAAAGTGATTGAAAAAAAAAAATGTAAAAGTTGGAAAATTCACTGCATGTATACCCTTCATAAAATACTGGAAAGTAACCTAGTTTATCTTTTTTTTCTACAGGCTGTGCAGCTCCTCATTGCTTTCATAGGTATTATACTGGGATCAATCATGCTTCGACTGGACAATAACATTGAACGCTACACATACACATCAGCCTATGGGTTCAATTTTTGGAGCGTACCATTTGTAAGTACACGCTGATGGTGATATTTCTAACTATGATATCTCCGTACTATTCATGACACAAATACTGACTAGTAAAAAAATATTTTCTGACCTAATACATATTCAACCCAGCTGTAGGTGCTTTTGAATACCCTAGTTTTCAGGCTTGGGGACCCTGTGAGCCAGAGGTGAAGGCTCAATTTAAAAAGAGCGGAAAAGGAGAGAAGAAAATGATTTAAAGCTGATGTTTGGGTTTGGAGATTTTTACTTAGCTTCATTAGTCCAGTTTGGAGCAATGAAATTATGTATATGCCGCTATGTAGCTGCCATGCTACGTCGTGAACACTGGAGGTCATTCGCTCATTACAGGCACTATTTAGGGAACTCTTTGCAGTTTGCAAAGCATTCTCTGATTGGATGAAGTGGAGAGGCAGGTCAATGATGTCACAATATCCACCTTGTCCTTTCAGAGAACACTTTACATTAATTTAGAATTATAAAGTGTTCTCTAAATGGTGCTGAGGGGCTTCCTGTGTTCACCAAGCAGGGCAGCTGCTTAGTGCAGGACCTGAAAGCAATCCCTAGTTACATAGATGGTGAAGTTGAAAAAAGACACCAGTCCATCCGGTTTAACCTATGATATGTGTATGTGTGTGCAGGGGCGTAACTAGAAATCACAGGGCCCCATAGCAAAATGTTGTATGGGCCCCCCCCCCCTGTAAACAGTCCCCCCCCCCACAACAAAAAAAATGAACTGTGCAAAACAGATGACAGTCTGTCTCCCACTCCCTTCCTACCTCTTGTCTAGACTTCAGAGCCTCCTCATGTGCCGAAAACAATGTCCCTTCACAGGCGCGCTCGAGCAAAGCACGCCACGGCAAGGTATGGGGTTGGTTTAATCGTACTATTGGGTGTGGATTAAAGGGGCGTGACTCAAAGGGGTGTGGTTAGAGTCTGAGATGAACGAGGGATGGAGGGAGAAACAAAGAAAGAAAGAGAGAGGAAGGAAGGAAAAAAAGAGGAATGAATGGACAGCAGGCCCAGATCCTACACCACAATAGAAATATGTGTATTCTAGAAAGTTTAACAATCAGCAGCTAAAGATACTCCAAACACCTGGTGTTAGCGCTTCAATCATCCCGGCACCATGGTTGTGATGGTGTCAGGGTGATTGAAGCGCATTATTTCTATCATTACATTGTAATGTAATATGAAATACTTCAACTCACCATAATGCAGAATCAGAATGGGAGCCCTGAGTGTGTCACTTGCCACGTCGCCTGCCACCAGATGCCATCAGGTGTCCCCAGCGGAGTGCTTCCTTACATCTCAGGTGTCACTGTCCTCAGCCAGCGGAGTGCTTCCTTACATCTCAGGTGTCACTTCCCCAGCCAGCGGAGTGCTTCCTTACTCCTCAGGCGTCACTGTCCCCAGCCAGCGGAGTGCTTCCTTACTTCTCAAGTGTCACTGTCCCCAGCCAGCGGAGTGCCTCCTTACATCTCAGGTGTCACTGTCCCCAGCCAGCGGAGTGCCTCCTTACATCTCAGGTCCCCCCCCTTCCAATTGGAGCCCCTCATATATATATATATATATATATATATATATATATATATATATATATATATATATATATAAACAGCACTGTCTCTGCTGCCATTACTGAAGGCCAAGGGGGGAACAAAATAGAGGTGGAGCCGGCCGGCTACAATAGAAATTTAGCTGCAGAACCGCCCACCCCCCACCTCTTTCCACAGCAGGTTACAGATGACAGACAGACCGGGGCGGGGTGTGGGCGGAGCCACAGCTCTATTGCAGCCACTCGGCAGGCTCCCCTCTCGTCTCTTAACTTTGGTCTTCTGGAAAATGGCGGCCGGCGGAGACAATATCTCCGCCGGCCGCAGACCTCTAGCGGCGGTGGCGGCAGGCAGCGAAAAAGAGACATTTTTATGGCAACTAGGACAGGACCGCACCTGGCTGCGGGCCCTACTAGGCTGCGGGCCCCATAGCGAACGCATGTGTCGCTATGGCGGTAGTTCCGCCACTGTGTGTGTGTGTATGTGTTTATGTCAAAAGTACATTGTATCCCGTTGTGGTCGTTAAGGTGCCCATCTAATCCTTTTTTTAAATTCCACATCCTTACCACTCGGACAGTAAAGAACCCTCTACGCAGTTTAACTACTTAAGGACCAGAAGGTTTTACCCCCTTAATGACCAGGCCCTTTTTTTGCGATATGGCACTGCATTAATTTAACTGACAATTGTGTGGTCATGCATCACTGTACCCAAATAAAATGTATGTCCTTTTTATCCCCACAAATAGAGCTTTCTTTTGGTGGTATTAGATCACCTCTGTAGTTTAAATTTTTTTGCACTAGAAACAAAAAAGACCGACAATTTTGAAAAAAAAAATAAAACTATATTTTTTACTTTCTGCTATAAAACATATCCATTAAAAAAAATGTAAAAATGTAATTTCTTCATCAGTTTAGACCAATATGTATTCTGCCTTTTTTTGGTAAAACAATCCAAATAAACGTATACTGATTGGTTTGCACAAAAGTTATCACGTCTACAAGATTTATTTATTTATTTATTTATTACAGGATTTATATAGCGCCAACAGTTTACGCAGCGCTTTACAATATAAAAGGGAGACAATACAGTTATAATACAATAAAATACAAGAGGATTAAGGGGGCCCTGCTCAGAAGAGCTTACAATCTAATAGGGTGGGGAGGTGATACAAAAGGTTGTAACTGTGGGGAATGAGCTGATGGAAGTGGTAGAAGATTAGTTGGAGACATGATAGGCTTCCCTGAAGAGATGAGTTTTCAGGGATCGCCTGAAGGTAGCTAGAGTAGGGGATAGCCGGACCGGTTGAGGTAGCGAGTTCCAGAGGATAGGAGAGGCTCTGGAGAAATCCTGGAGACGGGCATGGGAGGAGGAAACAAGAGAGCTTGACAGGAGGAGATCTTGAGAAGAGCGGAGAGGACGGTTTGGGATATGTTTGGAGACAAGATTGGTGATGTAGCTCGGGGCAGAGCTGTGGATGGCTTTGTAAGTTGTGGTTAGTATTTTGAATTTAATTTGCTGGGTGATTGGGAGCCAGTGTAGGGATTGGAGGAGAGGGTTGGCAGACACTGAACGGTTGGTAAGGTGGATAAGTCTGGCAGCAGCATTCATGACAGACTGAAGAGGGTAGAGCCTATGGAGAGGCAGGCCAATGAGAAGGGAGTTGCAATAGTCAAGGCGAGAGATAACAAGGGAGTGAATGAGGAGCTTGGTGGTGTTATTTGTTAAAAAGGGGCGAATTTTAGAGATGTTACGGAGGTGAAGTCTACAAACTTTTGACAGCGATTGGACTTGAGGCTGAAATGACAAGTCCGAGTCTAGGATTACACCGAGTACCCTGGCGTGAGGGGAGGGACTGATGGTTGCATTGTTGATTTTGACGGAAAAGTCAGGGAGGGGGGCACGGGCAGGGGGGAATATTAATAGCTCAGTTTTAGAGAGATTTAATTTAAGAAAGTGGTGCGACATCCATGCTGAGATGTCAGTTAGTAAGTTAGTAATGCGAGAGGAGACTAAAGGAGTGAGGTGAGTAGTAGACAGATAGATTTGGGTGTCATCAGCGTATAAGTGGTATTGGAAGCCGTGGGTGGTTATCAAGTGACCAAGGGAGGAGGTGTAGATGGAGAAGAGAAGGGGTCCAAGAACAGAGCCTTGGGGGACCCCCACAGAAAGGGGCAACGGAGAGGAGGAGACAGAGTTGTAGGTAACACTGAAGGAGCGTTGTGATAGATAGGCAGAGAACCAGGATAGAGCAGAATCTTTGAGGCCAAGGGAATGGAGTTTATTGAGAAGGAGCGGGTGGTCAACAGTATCAAAGGCTGCAGAGAGGTCAAGTAGTAGCAGTATGGAGTACTGGCTGTCGGATTTAGCAGTTAGTAAATCGTTAGTGAGTTTTAGTAAGGCAGTTTCCGTGGAGTGCTGCGAGCGAAGATAGGAGATAGATTTATTTTTTACTAGTAATGGCGGCGATCAGCAATTTTTGGCGGGACTGCGACATTGCGGCAGACAGATCGAATACCTAACTGAAACTTTTGACACTTTTTTGGGAACCAGTGACATTATTACAGTGATCAGTGCTAAAAATATGCACTAACACTGTATAAATGACACTGGCTTCGAAGGGGTTAACATCAGGGGCGATCAGAGGGTTAAGTGTGTTCCCTGTTTGTGCTTTCTTACTGTGGGGGGATGGACACAGTGATTCGTGTTCCAGATTAGCAGAAACACAAGATCACAGTGTCCATGCCTGACAGAACGGCGGTCTGCCTTGTTTACATCGGCAGACCGCCATTCTACCTCTCTGGTGAACGATCGACGTGTTCTGACAGACATCGCGTCCTCCAGACCCTCTGATTGGCTCCCCCTGTGTCCAAAGGTATGTAGTTTTGTCACAGCCGTGCCCCCTTGCCACAGTACAACTGCGGCGGGTGGTTAAGGTTAAACCACTCCTCCATTAGTTTTAGTGAATGGCTGCGTGTCTTTTTAAATTCCCTTTCACTGAATAGTTTTTTCCCTATGTTGGGGTCACCAGTACGGTATTTGTACATTGATATCATATCCCCTCTCAAGCATCTCCTCTCCAGAGAGAATAAGTTTAATGCTTGTAGTCTTTCCCCAAAGCGGAGGTCCTCCAGTCCCTTAACCACTTGACCACTGGTCACTTAAACACCCTTAATAACCAGACCAATTTTCAGCTTTTTGTGCTCTCACATTTTGAATGACACTCAGTCATGCAACACTGTACCCATATGAAATTTTCGTCCTTTTTTTCACACAAATAGAGCTTTCTTTTGGTGGTATTTGATCACCTCTGGGTTTTTTATTTTTTGCGCTATACATGAAAAAAGGCGGAAAATTTTGAAAAAAAACACATTTTTCTTAGTTTATGTGATAAAATTTTGCAAATTATTCATTTTTCTTCATAAATTTTGGCCACAATTTATATTGCTACATATCTTTGGTAAAAATAACCCAAATTAGTGGATATTATTTGGTCTTTGTGAAAGTTATAAAGTCTACAAACTGTGGTGGGAATCATAAAAAATTTAGCACACCTGATGTACTGGTGGCCGATCTCATTTCTTGCGACCCAAACAAGCCAGGAAAGTACAAATACCCCCCAAATGACCCCTTTTTTGAAAGTAGACATTCCAAGGTATTTAGTAAGAGGCATGGTGAGGTTTTTGATGTTGTCATTTTTTTCCCACAATTCTTTGCAAAATGACGATTTTTTTTTTTTTCAGAAAATTTTCATTATAATAGGTTATTTCTCTCACATGGCATGTGTATACCACAAATGACGCCCCAAAATACATTCTGCTACTCCTCCCGAGTATTACGATACCCACATGTGTGAGACTTTTACACAACCTGGCCACATACAGAGGCCCAATATTGAAATAGCACCATCAGGCGTTCTAGGAGCATAAATGACACATCTCATTTCTCAACCACCTATTACACTGTTGAAGGCCCTGGAGCACCAGGACAATGGAAACGACCACAAAGTGACCCCATTTTGGAAAGCTAACACCCCAGCGTATAATCTAGGAGGCATAATGAGTCTTTTGAACAGTTCATTTATTTCCAGAAGTTTTGGGAAAATGTGGAAAAAAAATGAAAACGCATTTTTTTTTTTTACACAAAGTTGTGCATTTACAAGATATTTCCAACACATAGCATGTACATAGCAAAAATGACACCCCAAAATATATTCTGCTACTCCTCCTGAGTACGACGATACCACATGTGTGAGACTTTTACACAGCCTCGCCACATAGAGGCCCAACATCCAAGAAGCACTATCAGGTGTTCTAGGGACATAAATTACGCATCCAATTTCCTTACAATCACATTTTTGAAGGCCCTTTATATTTCTAACACAGCATGTACATACCAAGAATTACACCCTAAAATACATTCTGCTGATTAAAGGGTAAACAAAAGATTACAGTACCTTTGGTTTTTGTAGTGCAATTGTCCACAGGAGGAGAGCCCTGATCCAGGCAGCAGGCAGGGACGTGGTCAGCGACAGTGAATGGAATTGTCCAGGCAGCAGGCAGGAATATTGTCCATAGTCAGTACGTCCATATACAGCCCAGGGTCAGTTCAAGTAGGGACGTTGCCAGCAGTGCCAAAATATTGGTCCTGGTAGTAAGCAGGAACACGGCCAGGAAAGAATGGGGACAGGGGTAGAGGCTTCTCCCACCCAAATCTCTTTGAAGCCTCCGAGCCTCCAGACCCTAATCCGGGAATGAGAAAACTAAAAAATTAGTTTTCTTCATCCAGAAAAACTATTCTGGAGCCCCTCACATATGTGAGACCCCTGTGTTCCCACTAGTATAGCAGGGTAAAAGATCAATCCAAGAGGCAGGCAAAAAACGTGGTCAAACAGTCCAGGGTCAGTTCCAGAGCAGGCAGAGGTAGGTACAGTTTAGCGTTAGGCAGAAGCGTGGTCTTATAACAGGCCAGGGTCAGTTCCGGAGAAGGCAGAGGTATGTTTAGCGTTAGGCAGAAGCTTGGTCAAATAACAGGCCAGGGTCGGTTCCGGAGAAGGCAGAGGTATGTACAGTTCAGTGCAGTGGCATAAGGGGTGTGGAGGAAAATGATAGGAAATGAGAACTACGTTCACCATACTTCCCTAATAATGTAGAGAAGTATGGTAACGGCGGAAACATTGACCTATACAGAGGCCTGGTTGGGAAGGACAATCGGGACAATAATACGTGGTGTCTCTTCTAATTCCTTCTCTGGAGCACACCCGGCATTTCTTCTGACGTCTGTGGCCTGTATCTTGGCGGGGCATTTTCTCGGGAAAGTGGCGCTCGTGGAGTCTGCTCACGGAATCAGAGCGAATAGTTGCTGGTGGGCTTTCAGGGTACAAAAGGGCAGAAATAACTTCTTCATGGTAGTGCAGATAGGGTACGGGGTTCTCTGTCGATTTTTGGTAAATAATATAAGTATTATACATGGCCAAACTGAAAAAATAAATGGACACTTTTTTATACCAGTGGCGGGATTTTCTTGTGGGAAGGTAGGGTTCAATCATCTGATCGTTTAAGTCCACTCCCCCCATAAACAAGTTGTAATCGTATATGCAAGCTGGTTTCTGGGTTGGGCCGCTTCTTCTGGAGACTTCCACGTAGGTGTCATTATGAATGGTTGTCTGCATGTGGACGTTTCGTTTGTCCCTCCACTTTACAGCCAATAGCTCCTGGTTCCCGCAAAGATGCCGTCTCCCCTCGTCGTAGCCTTTCATTGACGAGTTTTTGTGGGAAGCCCTTTCTATTCGCTCTGACTGTTCCACATGCTGGGGTGTCTCTCCGGTGAAGATTGCGGAAGAGGGGCAAGCTAGTGTAGAAATTATCCACATAAAGATGGTATCCCTTTCCAAGGAGTGGATAGATAAGCTCCCAGACCACTTTTCCGCTGGTTCCGATGTACTCTGGGCATTCAGGGGGATGCAGTTGGGAGTCCTTCCCTTCGTACACCCGGAAGGAGTAGATGTACCCTGTGGCGCGGTCACACAGTTTGTACAGTTTAACCCCATATCGGGCCCTTTTGCTGGGGATAAACTGTTTGAT